>SJYW01035793.1:340497-367293 GCA_006410735.1 Raphicerus campestris | reverse complement strand
GTCCGGGATGAAGGACCCAGAAGTTAGCCTGTGGGTGGGGAAGGAGGCTGGGGCCGGAGGGGAATGCCAGCTGAGCCTCCATCCTTGGTCCCAAGTCTACCCCAGGCCGACCCTTCAGCCCTCCTCCAGCCTGTAGGGTCATAAAGCACCTCCACCTGCAAGGGATCCAATGGCTCCTCTGCCGCAGCTTGCGTGTCATCCACAGACAGTGGCCAGCCATGCTCCCACGGCTGCGATGGCAGTGAAAGCGTCTCCACCCACAAGGGCCGCCTCCTCTCTACCTGCCTCATCTCTCTCCTTCCTTTTCTCACTTATTCTAGTTTCCTGTTCCAGTCCCTCTTCTGCAGGAGTCCGAAGAAATTATTCCTTTGTGAGACCTTTTGTTGTCTCCAGTGAATATTCGTGAGGACTTAAGAGGTCCTGCATCTTCTTAGAAAATGCCGCCAGCATTTCTCCTCCCTCCCTCCTTTTCCTTCTGGTTTCTCTTCTCTATGCTCTCTCCTCTTCCTCTAGCTCTGGGGGCACTTGGGATACAGAAGCTGGAGGTCTTTATCTCCTGATGGCAGATACTGATTCCCTACTGCTCCCTGCTCTTATGCACACGTACATGCACGCGCGCGCGCACACACACACACACACACACACCCCACCAGCAAGCCCACCTCCACATCTCTAAGTGCCTCAAGCAAAACCAGGTGCCTGGCTTCCTGGATGAAGCTAGAGGAAGCAGGCAAGGCTGGTCCCCTCCCGGCCAGCATCCTTCCTGAGTAGCACCCTTTCTCCTTCTCTCGCTGAGTGGCAAAAGCTAAACCTCAGGTGCCGAGGGGCTGCCCTGAGACTTAGGTTGAGGGCTGGGTCTGCAGGGTCTGGGGCTTTGTTTTGGGGGGAGAAGAGAAGCTGGAGCCCAGCTCTTCCACATCTGTGCCCGGTGGCAGCCGGCCAGGCTGGGGAGTGAAGCGCTGCCTCCGGCTCTCCCAGGGAAATGTGATTTCCCCTTGAGTGAAGCGGACTGTGCAGTGTGGAAATTGGCTCTTTTCTGAGCGAGTGGAGGCTGTTCTGGAGTAGGGGGCGGGCTGGGGCCCACGGGAGGCCGCGCTGGCCCCCGGAGTGAGCCGGGAGCAGCCATGTGCTGAGAACTCATTAGGGATAAATCACACTAGTACCAGCGTGAAGCCAACACCCTCCCCCAACCGTGCCTCCTGGTCCCCCCTTGTCTCAGACTCCCCCTCTTTCCCTCCCCCTCCTCCCTAGCCAAGGCATCCTCCCCCGTGTAAAGGGGAGCCCAGGCCCACACGCGTGTGTGCACTCACAGCCCCGCCTGCTGTCTCAAATCCAAGGGCCCATCCTTGAATGAGAGCCATGTTCATTTTTGTTTGTTTTAGATGTATTTGCTTTTTTGCCAGGAGGGAGGCATTAGTCACTTCACTAACAGCCCAGGCCTGGGAACTCACCTTCCCCTCCACCGCATCCCTCCATTGAGTCCCGATTCTTATCACCTGTTCCTGCTTCCTAGGGAGTCCTGAGTAGAGGTCCCCAGCTGTGGGCAACACTGGTTTCTGCGTCCCCCTGACCCCCATACACACTCTGGGGAGAGGTGGTGGTTGTGATTTAGTTGCTAAGTCATGTCTGATTCTTGTGACCCCATGGACTGTAGCCCGCCAGGCTCCTCTGTCCGTGGAATTTTCTCGGCAAGAGGACTGGGTTGTCATTTCCTTCTCCAGGGGATCTTCCCGACCCAGGGATCAAACCCACATTTCCTGTATCTCCTGCATTGCAGGTGGATATTTTTTATCACTCCCCAGGCAGATGAGCCCCTGGGAAGAGGAGCACACCCCATTGGTCCTAGCCCAAAGAGAGTCCCCCAATCCAGTCACACACCCGCCAGGGAACATTGCTTTGGAAAAGATGCTAGCCATAAATGGATGCCCTTAGTCTGAATGGAAAGTTATTTCTCCATCAAAGCAAAGAAGGAAAAGAAAGTGTGTAAAAAAGAAGGGCTTCCCAGGTTGCTCAGCAGTAAAACATCTGTCTGCCAATGCAGGAGGTGCAGGTTTGATCCCTGATCCAGGAAGATCCACTGGAGAAGGAAATGGCAACCCACTCCAGTATTCTTGCCTGGGAAATCACATGAACAGAGGAGCCTGGCGGGCTACAGTCCATGGGGTAGCAAAGAGTTGGATGCGGCTGAGCACACACGCTAAAAAAAGAGGGAGGAAGTAAGCCCTCTTGACCTAGACGAGAACTGAGGTTTACCTGTTGAAATTACAACCACGTCCTCTCCAGAACCACCCTCTTTGCTGATGACGAGAGAAAAGGCCTAGTCACCAGCTATTTTAGGGGCTGAGGTTGTGGTGTCACTGAAGCTGTTAGTTATGGTCATCTGTTTACCCCCTGGGAGACGGTGTTGCTGCAGAGTCCAGGCCTGGGTGTGGGGCTCTGTCCCCACCCCATCACCTCCTGGGTGGCAACCCCAGGGACATCCTCAGCTTCCTGGGCCATAAAATGCACAGCTCTGGCCAGAATGATGTCCAGCCCTAAGGTCATGAATCAGTAGTCACCCGGTCATCAAAGGCATTATGGGACTCATTTGACTGGTTCAGGTATGAAGCTCTCTTCCAGATTCCCCAGGTAATTTTCCATCAGGCAAACACCATACTTCGTATGTGGAATCAGCCTCTGTTTGGGGTAAGGGCAGAGTGGCTTCTGGCGCCCCACTCACCCCAGGGCACTAGAGTCCTGCCTCAGCTGGCTAGGTGAAAGCCAGGCTTCCAGGGGATTCCAGGCTGGGGCAGAGATGAGAAAATAGAGCAAAGTAGATGCAGCCACAGTTAGTACAGGCTAGGGCATGAGAAGGTGTAGGCCTCACATTCACTAATTCATTCATTTGGGAAGTAGATCATAAACCACCTACTTTGTGCCTGTCCCTGTAAGAGGGATGAACCAGATGAGATTACCCTCCTTCAACCCCACCGTCACCCAAAATAAAAACAAAAAACCTCAGAGCTTAGAGCCTTTACAAAAGTCACTTTAAGGACTTCCTCGGTTGAAAGTGGGAAGGTCGTCCCCATCTTTCAATACAGGGAATGTGGGTTTGAGCCCTGGTCAGGGAACTAGGGCTTCCCAGGTGGTGCTAGTGGTAAAGAACCCACCTACCAAGGCAGGAGGCATATGAGACATGGGTTCGATCTCTAGGTCAGGAAGATTCCTTAAAGGAGGGCATGGCAACCCACTCCAGTATTCTTGCCTGGAGAATCCATTGGACAGAGGAGCCTGGCAGGCCACAGTCCATAAGTTCACAAAGAGTCGGACATGACTGAGTCCATTTAGCGTGCAGCACGCACACAGGGAACTAAGATCCCATCTGTCAGGGGCAGCTAAGCACCACAGCTAGAGAGAAACCCGTGCACTGCGACAAAGAACCCATCACAGTTCCACTTCCTCCAGCACTTCATTGTTCACTGCAATGAACAACCGCTGAACTGCATCTAATGCCGGACACAGCCAAAAATAAACAAATAAGCATGAACAAAAATGTCACTGTGGAGCAAGGTAGGAAAGGGATAAAAGCCAGAAGAGAAGGGATATAAAGTGTTGTCAGGTTTCAGGGTAAGATTTGCAAAATTCCTCCTGCCTGCCACCCGCCACCCCAAGGCCCTTCTCAAGCATCCATAGCTTCTCCCAGGAGCCTCTAGGAACACTAACTGCAAATCCTAATCTCCAGCCTCACCCCTCTTCCTTAAAAGGATTATTGTCCTGACTTCTGTGTCCCAAGGAGGGCTTGGGAGGGCTCTAGGCGAGAAGTCTCAATGTCGGCGCCCTTTCCCAGAGGCCCTCCCACCCCACTGCAGGCACTGAGGGCCAGCCTCCCCACCACCTCCCACCATGATTAACTAGAACCAGACAGCCTGGGTCTTTCTTTGAGTCAGGAATCTTTATTCCTCCAGTGGGGTAGGGAGTGCGGGAAATGCTCAGAACCTAAAAACAGACCAAAAGCTCCCCTCCGTGTGGTCCTACCTGGTCCCCCTCCTCTCCATCNTGGGTTTGAGCCCTGGTCAGGGAACTAGGGCTTCCCAGGTGGTGCTAGTGGCAAAGAACCCACCTACCAAGGCAGGAGGCATATGAGACATGGGTTCGATCTCTAGGTCAGGAAGATTCCTTAAAGGAGGGCATGGCAACCCACTCCAGTATTCTTGCCTGGAGAATCCATTGGACAGAGGAGCCTGGCAGGCCACAGTCCATAAGTTCACAAAGAGTCGGACATGACTGAGTCCATTTAGCGTGCAGCACGCACACAGGGAACTAAGATCCCATCTGTCAGGGGCAGCTAAGCACCACAGCTAGAGAGAAACCCGTGCACTGCGACAAAGAACCCATCACAGTTCCACTTCCTCCAGCACTTCATTGTTCACTGCAATGAACAACCGCTGAACTGCATCTAATGCCGGACACAGCCAAAAATAAACAAATAAGCATGAACAAAAATGTCACTGTGGAGCAAGGTAGGAAAGGGATAAAAGCCAGAAGAGAAGGGATATAAAGTGTTGTCAGGTTTCAGGGTAAGATTTGCAAAATTCCTCCTGCCTGCCACCCGCCACCCCAAGGCCCTTCTCAAGCATCCATAGCTTCTCCCAGGAGCCTCTAGGAACACTAACTGCAAATCCTAATCTCCAGCCTCACCCCTCTTCCTTAAAAGGATTATTGTCCTGACTTCTGTGTCCCAAGGAGGGCTTGGGAGGGCTCTAGGCGAGAAGTCTCAATGTCGGCGCCCTTTCCCAGAGGCCCTCCCACCCCACTGCAGGCACTGAGGGCCAGCCTCCCCACCACCTCCCACCATGATTAACTAGAACCAGACAGCCTGGGTCTTTCTTTGAGTCAGGAATCTTTATTCCTCCAGTGGGGTAGGGAGTGCGGGAAGTGCTCAGAACCTAAAAACAGACCAAAAGCTCCCCTCCGTGTGGTCCTACCTGGTCCCCCTCCTCTCCATCTCAGCAGTTCCCTGACCCAGGCTGGGGCCATCCTAGCTCCCTGACCACAGGTCCAAGAACTGGAGGCAAGAGAGAAGGATGAGGGTGCTGCGTAGAGAGGATCGAGGAGGCAAGTGGAGGGTATGGAGGGGGGAGAGGTGGATGGGGACACCACCTGGCTGTGAGTCCCATATCTCTATCTCCTGGGTTCCTCCACCCACTGAGCTCTGGCTCAGGGTGGNCGTAGAGAGGATCGAGGAGGCAAGTGGAGGGTATGGAGGGGGGAGAGGTGGATGGGGACACCACCTGGCTGTGAGTCCCATATCTCTATCTCCTGGGTTCCTCCACCCACTGAGCTCTGGCTCAGGGTGGTAACAGTGACTTGGGCCTTGGGGACAGGCCTCACCTCCATGACCTGTTCCCCACGCACATTTCCACCCAGCTCTACCTGGAGGGTGGAGGGAGGGGTGTTTGGGGGCTGACATGCAGTGACTANTCGGGTCCTCGAGTGTCCGGAGAACAGCCCAGCTGGGAGGCAGCCAAAGGGAGCACAAGGGGGCTTCCCAAGGAGGGTGGCAAGGGCCCCTGGGAGCAAGCTGGGGGAGGGAAGGGGTCCCTGAGTGAGTCCTAGAGCTTCCAGGGGAGGAGTGTGTGGGGAGACAGCCAGGCCTTCACCGCCCCTCACAACTCTCCAGAGCCCCCAGGGGACACAGCATGCATCGCCACCTCTTACCCTTAGCCCCCCCAAACCTGGAACGCCTCCTCTCCTGCTCTGAGGAGGCCAAGGCCCTTGTTACAGGGCTCTCCACTGAGCTCTGGGCGCCCCTCCCCTTCTGGCCCTCGCTGACCACCATCGGTCTCACTCTGATGATCAGCTGTTGGCCATGGGAGGCAGGGCCTCTCTCATCTGCCCCCTATGTGTGCAGGATGTAGGGAAGACCAGACAAAGGCAGGGGGCCCCACAGCCAGCCTCACTGAGCCCTTGAACTTGCTGAGTCTCTGCTCCTGCCCAGAAGGCTGTTCCCTGCAGTGGGCAGGGCCCAGCTGGGGTCTCCCAGGACCTCTTCCAGCAAGTCACCTGATTTCCAGAGCAAGACCACTCCCAGTGCTACAGCTTCCCTAGCCTGTCTGTGCCAAGGTCTCTGCTGCCCTGGTCTCTGTCCCCAGGGATGGGGGAGATCACAGGGCCTCTGACACTCAAAGGGCTGAGCAACTCCCCAGGTCCAGGAAAGGTGTCCTCTGTGGCTTCTGGAGGGATGGAGGGTGGAAGGGGACGAACTGTGGGAGCTGAGTCAAGTCTTTGACCTCTGTCCTCTCTTGGGAGGACCCGGGGTGGGGGCAACAGTATCAGGAGAACTCCAGTGTGGTAAGTGAGGGAGGGAAGAGTGGACCACACCAGGGTATCCTTCCATGGGGAAGAGGCAGGGCCCCATCCTCAGCATGGACCCGCTGACATAAGGCTCTTCCTAGAGTTTCATCCCAAATCCACCGCAGGCCTAGGCCACAGGGGTTAGCTGGTGAGGTGACCCTGGCTTCACAGTTGATTGCGATTCCGTTTGGGGATGATCTTCCGGTAGGTTCTGCGCTCTGAGATGTTGCGCTTGACCTTGGCCGTGGTGGGGGCCTCATCCTGGTGCAGCGACGGGCTGGAGTGGGACTTCTTCAGGCTGGGCTTGGGCTCCTGGAGGCCTCCAGCCTCCTTCCCCAGCTGCTCCTCCCACAGGTCCAGGTCTTCTGACGGGCAGTGCAGACGGGCCACAAGCAGCTGCAGGTAGGTCTCATAGCGGGTTTTCTGGAACACAAATGGGTCCCACTGCCTCAGCAACACCCCAGTTCCAGGTCAGGAGGGGGCTGGGATGGTGAGGGACAGACGGATCACACTGAATGGTGCTACAAGGACAGAGACTTCAGAAAAAGGGCTGGGCCAACAGCTAGCATTCACTTGAACAACGATCTCTGCAGATCCTGTCCTTCCCCAGGTGTCTTAGAGTTACACCCATCAGCCTGGCCCTGTTTGATACAGCCAACACTGCCTGGTGCTGTAACTAACATCTCTGGAGCATGTTACGTCGCTGAGACACTAAAAGATCCATAAGCCACTAGGCTAGAGATCTGTGCAGCACTGCACACAAACAGCACACATCTGTACGCAGCCCTCATTGAGTGTGAACAGCATTTTAACAACTGGCATCTGGAGAGCATGGCGCTAACTACCCTCATCTGCTTAACACTGTTCGGGCCCGTAGCTAGCATCCTTCAGATACAGCTCCCAGTTTACTCAGTGCTCTTCCGCCCACGGGGTCCTCATCCACGCCCTGCGAGGCTGGGTGGGAATCATCGCCCGCTGTGCTTTATAAAGAGGGAGGGTCAGTGTTAGTTGCTCAGTCATGTCTGACTCTGTGACCCCATGGACTGTAGCCCGCCAGGCTCCTCTGTCCATAAGATTCTCCAGGCAAGAATACTGGAGTGGGCTGTCATTTCTTTCTCTAGGCGTTCTTTCTGCCCCAGGGACTGAACCCAGATTCTCCTGCATTGCTGGCAGGTTCTTTACCATCTGAGCCACCAGGTAAGCCTATCAGGGAGGGTCAAGGCCTTGCTAAAGGTCCCAGCAAAAGGCTGGTCAGTGGTGGGGAATGGCTGGAGTGCTGCAGGCAGGGCTGGATCCTATCAGCCACCCCTGGACCTTGGGGAAGTGGCATGCTCATGGCCATGGATACAGCCAATGCCCCAAGAGGAAGAGCCAGAAAGGGAGGGAGAGGATAGTGCAAGGCTGGTGGGCACAGACAGGAGGTGACACTGCCGCTTGCTCCCCTCTCCCCTCTCTGCCCCTGGGTGGCCTCTGCCCTCCTCTCTTGTCACACAGCCCCTCACCCACCCTCCTGCTGAATTTGGGGGCAGGATTGGAGGTGGGGTGAGGAAAATATTTCAGCATCAATCAGAGAGCTAATAAAGATCATTCCTTAGTTATGGCCATAAATGAGGCATGGATGTGATCAGGTCTCATGAAAGTATATCAGGTGTGAACAAGTTTAATCTCTCTGTGCCTCAGTTTCCTCATCTGTAAAATGAGGATTAGTGTCCTTACCCCAGAGCAGCTGGATGACTAAATAAGACAATCTATGCAACAAGCTTCAGAAATACTATTATAGTAGTATTAGGTAGGTATGAGGGGAAATAATTCTGTTAAAATATAGTTTTTCCAAGACTTCCCTGGTGGTCCAGTGGTTAAGACTCAGCACTCCCAACGCAGGGGGCATGGGTTGGATCCCTGGTCAGGAACTAAGCTCCCATGTGCCAAAAAGTGTGGCCAAGAAAATTATACACACACACACATATACACACATATATATGTGTGTGGCTCAGATGGCTCCTTTGTTCCAGGTGGCTCAGATGGTAAAGAATCTTTCTGCAAAGCAAGGGACTTGGACTTGATCTCTGGGTTGGCAAGATCGCCTAGAGAGGGGAATGGCAATCCACTCCAGTATTCTTGCCTGAAAATCTCATGGACAAGGGAGCCTGGCCGGGGGGAAAGACTGAGCAACACATACACATACACACGAGTGTTACCAGACAAGCAGCTGCTGTGTTCCAAGGACAAGAGGTGAAGTGGCCTGAGAGCACACAGACACACNGCCAAGGTCTCTGCTGCCCTGGTCTCTGTCCCCAGGGATGGGGGAGATCACAGGGCCTCTGACACTCAAAGGGCTGAGCAACTCCCCAGGTCCAGGAAAGGTGTCCTCTGTGGCTTCTGGAGGGATGGAGGGTGGAAGGGGACGAACTGTGGGAGCTGAGTCAAGTCTTTGACCTCTGTCCTCTCTTGGGAGGACCCGGGGTGGGGGCAACAGTATCAGGAGAACTCCAGTGTGGTAAGTGAGGGAGGGAAGAGTGGACCACACCAGGGTATCCTTCCATGGGGAAGAGGCAGGGCCCCATCCTCAGCATGGACCCGCTGACATAAGGCTCTTCCTAGAGTTTCATCCCAAATCCACCGCAGGCCTAGGCCACAGGGGTTAGCTGGTGAGGTGACCCTGGCTTCACAGTTGATTGCGATTCCGTTTGGGGATGATCTTCCGGTAGGTTCTGCGCTCTGAGATGTTGCGCTTGACCTTGGCCGTGGTGGGGGCCTCATCCTGGTGCAGCGACGGGCTGGAGTGGGACTTCTTCAGGCTGGGCTTGGGCTCCTGGAGGCCTCCAGCCTCCTTCCCCAGCTGCTCCTCCCACAGGTCCAGGTCTTCTGACGGGCAGTGCAGACGGGCCACAAGCAGCTGCAGGTAGGTCTCATAGCGGGTTTTCTGGAACACAAATGGGTCCCACTGCCTCAGCAACACCCCAGTTCCAGGTCAGGAGGGGGCTGGGATGGTGAGGGACAGACGGATCACACTGAATGGTGCTACAAGGACAGAGACTTCAGAAAAAGGGCTGGGCCAACAGCTAGCATTCACTTGAACAACGATCTCTGCAGATCCTGTCCTTCCCCAGGTGTCTTAGAGTTACACCCATCAGCCTGGCCCTGTTTGATACAGCCAACACTGCCTGGTGCTGTAACTAACATCTCTGGAGCATGTTACGTCGCTGAGACACTAAAAGATCCATAAGCCACTAGGCTAGAGATCTGTGCAGCACTGCACACAAACAGCACACATCTGTACGCAGCCCTCATTGAGTGTGAACAGCATTTTAACAACTGGCATCTGGAGAGCATGGCGCTAACTACCCTCATCTGCTTAACACTGTTCGGGNAGTGCTAGCCTGTCCCCGCCCTCCAGCCTCTGGTGGTCAGCACAGGCACCCGGCTACAAAAGCCGGAAGTCCTGCCACTAGCTGAGGTGGTTGACCCCTGCTGGTGGTTTTTCTCACCCAACAGAGGCAAATCTGGGAAGGCAATAGAGTTTATGTTAGTCGTGTCCAACTCTGGGACCCCGAGGACTGTAGCCCGCCAGGCTCCTCTGTCCATGAGATTCTCCAGACAAGAATACTGGAGTGGGTTGCCATGCCCTTCTCCAGGAGACCTTCCCGATCCAGGGATCGAACCCAAGTCTCCTGCATTGGCAGATGGCTCCTTTACCACTGAGCCACCAGGGAATCCCTGCTACTGCTGCTGCTAAGTCGCTTCAGTCGTGTCCGACTCTTAGCGACCCCATAGACGGCAGCCCATCAGGCTCGCCCGTCCCTGAGATTCTCCAGGCAAGAACACTGGAGTGGGTTGCCATTTCCTTCTCCAATGCATGAAAGTGAAAAGTGAAAGTGAAGTCACTCAGTTGTGTCCGACTCTTAGCGACCCCATGGACTACAGCCTACCAGGCTCCTCCATCCATGGGATTTTCCAGGCAGGAGGACTGGAGTGGGGCGCCATTGCCTTCTCCGCAGGGAAGCCCAATAGAGTTTATATCAAATGCCAAAAAATGATCAAGTGTTTGTGGCTTCCTGGAATCCTCTGGAACTGGGAGGCTTAGTCCAACTTTCAAGGAAGAGGCGGTCCCAGGGGTGAAATGGGCTTAGGGCGGGGGATGTAAGCTGGGAGTTTCCCACTTCCCACACTTCATGTGTATCTGGGACCCACCAGTGACACATCTTCTCAGGTCAAGCCTGCACCTCCCTCCAGGGTAGGGCCAGCACCAGTCAGAGGATGAGAGGTTCACGGGAGGAAAGCTGGGGTCTTGCTCTCGCGCATCCCCGCCCCGACTTACGGTGCCTGGAAGAGGTNAATGCTAGCCTGTCCCCGCCCTCCAGCCTCTGGTGGTCAACACAGGCACCCGGCTACCAAAGCCGGAAGTCCTGCCACTAGCTGAGGTGGTTGACCCCTGCTGGTGGTTTTTCTCACCCAACAGAGGCAAATCTGAGAAGGCAATAGAGTTTATGTTAGTCGTGTCCAACTCTGGGACCCCAAGGACTGTAGCCCACCAGGCTCCTCTGTCCATGAGATTCTCCAGACAAGAATACTGGAGTGGGTTGCCATGCCCTTCTCCAGGAGATCTTCCCGATCCAGGGATCGAACCCAAGTCTCCTGCATTGGCAGATGGCTCCTTTACCACTGAGCCACCAGGGAATCCCTGCTACTGCTGCTGCTAAGTCGCTTCAGTCGTGTCCGACTCTTAGCGACCCCATAGACGGCAGCCCATCAGGCTCGCCCGTCCCTGAGATTCTCCAGGCAAGAACACTGGAGTGGGTTGCCATTTCCTTCTCCAATGCATGAAAGTGAAAAGTGAAAAGTGAAAGTGAAGTCACTCAGTCGTGTCCGACTCTTAGCGACCCCATGGACTACAGCCTACTAGGCTCCTCCGTCCATGGGATTTTCCAGGCAGGAGGACTGGAGTGGGACGCCATTGCCTTCTCCGCAGGGAAGCCCAATAGAGTTTATATCAAATGCCAAAAAATGATCAAGTGTTCGTGGCTTCCTGGAATCCTCTGGAACTGGGAGGCTTAGTCCAACTTTCAAGGAAGAGGTGGTCCCAGGGGTGAAATGGGCTTAGGGCGGGGGATGTAAGCTGGGAGTTTCCCACTTCCCACACTTCATGTGTATCTGGGACCCACCAGTGACACATCATCTCAGGTCAAGCCTGCACCTCCCTCCAGGGTAGGGCCAGCACCAGTCAGAGGATGAGAGGTTCACGGGAGGAAAGCTGGGGTCTTGCTCTCGCGCATCCCCACCCCCGACTTACGGTGCCTGGAAGAGGTAGAGGCGCCAGTCGGCCGTGCGCAGCTGGAAGACATGTGGCTTCTTGGTGTAGTGGCTGGCGGGGGTGGCCAGTGAGTGGTGCACCCCCACTGGCTCATCCACCATCTGCCCCACCAAACTCTCCCCATCAAGGCCGTGGTCCTCTCCCTGCCGCAGGGCAACAGGGGCTCAGAAAAGAGGTTTCCATCAGCTGCCCACCCTCCTCCACTGCCCATCAGGGGTGGAGACACCCGCCCTACCTTCAGGAAGTAGAGAACCATCCCTCGAAGTAAGGTGTGGAGCATCTTCCAGCCGCGCTTGCCCCATGGCGCTACCCGGGAAGCAGAACACGAAGGTGGGGGATGATCCCCCCACCACATCCAGACACTCAGAGGCACAACATTCTCACCACCTCCAGGCCCTCCCCAGGGTGCACAGAAACACACGGAAGCACACCAACACAACAAAACACAACAGATCACAAGCAGGCAGTACTGTGTCTCACACACACAGGCAATCACGCTTAGATACCCAAACAGAGCTACTTACGAACAATAACACAAGTAGGTGCTCATCCAGTCCAGCCCCCCTCACACACGCCCACCCGCAAGCACAGCTCTTCTGGGACCTCTTTCTAGTCCCATCCAGAGAGACACAGGGGCTCAGAAGCCAGGGCTGAAGGCCTACTTCCCCATGATCACCTCTTGGCCTTGCTCATGCAGCTTCTCACGACCAAATGCCAGTCCCCTAGCTGGTCACCACAGCCCCATCCATCTGGGACCCCTATTCCTGCTCTCGTCATGTGGCTCCCTGCTCCAGAGCCCTCAACGGTCTGCAGGATGAAGCCCAGTGCACCTCGCGCCGTCTTTTCTCTCACACCCCACCCTGTGCTCTTTTCCTGGTGGGGATCTCTCTGCAAATAACGAGACCCTCTTTTCCTCCAAGGTTCAGCTCAGAGACCATCATGTTCCAGAAACCTTAACTATCCTGTCTCCTGCATTCTACCCCCAAACAAAAACAGAAGCCTCACCCTCCTCCNATGGTCTGCAGGATGAAGCCCAGTGCACCTCGCGCCATCTTTTCTCTCACACCCCACCCTGTGCTCTTTTCCTGGTGGGGATCTCTCTGCAAATAACAAGACCCTCTTTTCCTCCAAGGTTCAGCTCAGAGACCATCATGTCCCAGAAACCTTAACTATCCTGTCTCCTGCATTCTACCCCCAAACAAAAACAGAAGCCTCACCCTCCTCCACACCCCATGCCTGATCGAGACCTCCCTGCACCATGCAGCTAGCTCTTCTGTTTATCCCAGACACTGCCTTGTTTGTCTAATTCCTACCTTAGCACAGAGGCCCAGGGGGTGGGGGATCCCTAGGGTTGTCTTGTCTCTGTATCACCTCCCCAACCCCAGCCCCGAGCTTACAGTCACTACTGAGGAAGGACCGTGGACTGCCCATCCTCCACCCATGCTGTCTCTCTGCACACCCACACACACATCAGCTCAGGACATTGTGTTCCTGGGCAGGGCGCTCTGCACACACTGGTAGACAGTTGCACGACAGCAGGCAGACACTCACTCTTCTTGCCATCAGCATCCTGGTGCATCTTTCGGGCCAGGAAGCCCTGCTTGTAGGTGGGCACCGTGGGGTCCTGGGCCAGCTGGAGGAAAGGGTTGCTCATCTTGCCAGCCGGGGGAGACGGCCGGGCCTTCTCGGGCCTGGCTGCATCGTCTTCATCCCTGGGCATCAAAGAATCGGGCTAGGGCTGCTTGAATGGGCAGAGGCCACCAGGAGGCACCCCTGCCTCAGGACCCCAGCCTCTCTCTTGCTGGGCAGCCACACCTCAGGACCCCCTAAAAGAAGCCCTCCTTCAAGGTCAGCCCATCAGTTCCTATCATTCCTATGCTTTCATGGCCTCTGGCTCCTCCAGGTGTTAAAGCCCCCCTCACCGCACCCTCTTTGAGACCAGGCTGATGCCCTGCCTTTGACTCCACCTATGCAGAGGGGAGCACTGTCTGGGACCTTGAACTCTCCCATTCAGCAGGGTGGGAGGAGGGCAGGCAGGGGAGAGGGTGGGAAGGGAAGATGGGTCTCACTTACACGGCCCACTCGAGCTTCTCACTTCGGATAGACCAGTAGAGGGCCTAGAACAGAAACACACAGCTGGGCTGGAGAGCCTCAGGCCAGGGGCCCATACTCTGGCAGAGGTAGGACGGGCATGCTGCCACCTCCATCCCAGTGCTGGGCAGCAAGCAACCCATGGATCCATGCATGCAGGCAACAATTTATCAGGCATTAGCCATGTGCTGGGCACTGTGCTGGGGGCTGGAGACACAAGGGTGAACAAACCAATCCCTGTCCTTCCTTGAGCTTTTCTTTGTTTGTGCTCAGTGTGACCAACTCATTGTGACTCCAAGGACTCCAGCCTGCTCTGTGTGTGTGTGTGTGTGCGTGTGTGTGTGTGTGTGCGCGCGTGCGTGTGTGCGCGCGCGTGCGTGCTTAGTCGCTCAGAAGGGTCCGACTCTTTGCGACCTGATGGACTGTAGCCTGCCAGGCTCCTTTGTCCATGGGGATTCTCCAGGCAATACTGGAGTGGGTTACTATGCCCTTCTCCAGGGAACCTTCCCAACCCAGGGATCAAAACCCAGGTCTCCCGCATTGCAGGCAGATTCTTTACTGTCTGAGTCATCAGACAAGCCCATAGCTTGCCGAGCTCCTCTGTCCGTAAGATTTGCCAGGCCACAATACTAGAACAGGTAGCCGTTTCCTCTCCAGGAGAGCTTCCCAACCCAACGATTAAACCCAGGTCTCCTGCATTGCAGGCGGATTCTTTACCATCTGAGCCACTAGGGAAGCCCTTTCCTTGAACTTAGTGAGGCCTGAACTAGTTCCCTGAAGGGGAAATGAATCACCCACATACCATCCTGCCCAGAGGGATCTGAGGCAGCAGGAATGGCTCACTACAGAGCAGTCAGCATTTGGTGAGTGAATGAATAAACGAGATGCCATGACTTTGAATGATATGATTGAAAATATGCATGTTCACGGGGCAGGCTGGCTGGCTTCTGGAGCTCTGGCCACACCTAGCGGTGGTGCCATGCAGATAGTAAGTGTTCAGTTAATGTTTGCTGAATAGACAGGAGAATAAATGCTGTGACTGCTTATAAAAGCAGCCTGTGTGCCAGGCCCTGGACTAAGCACTTGACCACCTTAATTTCATCGTGGTAACAACCCTGCAAAATGGTCACTCACCCTGGGAGAACTTGCCTTGGCCAAAGTGTAGAATTTAAACCCTGAAACCTCTGGCTTCTGAATTATAGCTCCAGACTTTCACCATGTGAAGCTTTACACCAAGGACCAAAAACCAGCACTTCTCAGACTTCACAGGCCTAAGAGTCACCCAGAGGCATAACAGAACAATGTAGGGGCTCAGCCCGAGATTTGATTCAGTGGATCCAGGCCAGGGGGATGTGAATTCACACAAGCTGATACATTTCAAGGGGACACTGATGCCGCAGGCTGGGCAGTATCACTTTTAGTTCCCTTCAGTAAAGAAGGCCTGTTCTGGGATTTCCCTGGCAGTCTAGTGGTTAAGACTCCGTGCTCCCATTGCAGGGGGGACAGGTTCGATTCCTGATAAGGGAACTAGATCCCACATACCACAACTAGAAGATGTTGCTTATTTGGTGACAATGATCCAGGACAGTCAAATAAACAAAAGGCGTGTTGTCTCAAGGATGTCTTGGCAGAGCCAGGCCCGAGCTCATGTTCCCCTTGGGACAGTGAGCTGAGGCTCCAGGCCCCACGTGGACCCCATGCCGTACCTTGAGCAGTTCTTTGGGGAAGTTTCCGCCATCTCGCAGGCCGTTCAGGTTGGTTATGAATTCCTGGCAGCTCATCGTCTTCCCAATGTTCTGTGGCCAGAACATGTAGAGAGGGGGGCAGCTGGCACACATGTCCCACTCCAGCAGCAAGACCCCTGGCTGGCCACCCTGAACCTCCCCTCCCCCAGGGCCCTCCCTGACCCCATCCCAGGCCTTGGTCGTGGTTTCCCTCTCCCAAGACCCCCATAGGCTCTCACCTGTCCGTGCAGGTCCGTGTTAAGAAGCATGATGGCGCAGGTCAAGGTGTGCACACAGTCTGCCCCCGCAGAGAGAAAAGGCCATTGGAACCAGGATTCCTGCATTGCCTCTGCCCACCCTGGGTGGGGGGACCTCCCCAATGCTTCTGGGCCCCCACGGCCCCCCAGCACATTCCCACCAGTCACCACCCAGTGAACCGGCCCCTCCCTACCTACTGAGGAGAAAAGCCCGGGGTTGCAGTGATGGAAGCGCTTGGAGAACTGGTAGAGGATCCGCTCTCGTTCCTGGGTCTCCCCACTGAGCACCAGGGCCTGGAGGAAACCCCTGGAAGGAGAGCCCGAGTCCAGGCAGAGCCCAGTAGCCTGAGCTTGGGGCCAGCCAGAATCCAGCCTCTGCTGGTGGTGCTTTCCCCGTGCCCCCTACCCCTGCCGGCCATCCCTCCTCCCCAGAGAAGGCCCCCAGGTATTACCGGAGCGCACGGTCCAGGCTCTGGCCTCCAAACTGGAAGAAGGACAGGTACACCTCAGCCACGGCCCTGCTGAAGTCATTGCTGCAGAAGGAAAGTGGGGATGAAGCCTGGGTGGGGCCCGGCGGGCCTCCTGGGGCCTAACGGGGGCTGGGGATGCGATCAAAGGAAAAGCACAGCCAGGGTGGACCCTGGGACCCCATCGGCACTGAGCGGGAGGGGGATGGGGTTGGGGTCGGGGAGGCAGGTGGCCAGGTCTGGCAGCTCTAGGCAGGGACTGAGGGTGGTCCAATGTGACTAAGAGAAAGAGACAGGCACAGCAAGGGTCTAGGGGTGAAGGGGAGAGGGGTGCAGCGGACAGGGCAGGAGTGAAGGCATGAGAGGTCAGCAGTGGGGGGACATGGGCAGCAAGGATGGCCCATCAGTGGTTCTCCCCATTCTGACTAAACATCCAGGCTTGCTTGAGTTCAAAACCCCTTACTTCTTCCTCAGGTAGGCGGCCACTTCAGACTTCCGGAAGCCCTCCAGGTGATAGAGGCGAGAGGCCAAGTTCCATGCCACTTTGTCAGTCCTGATGCCATTCGCCAGCCTGTCTCCAGCCGGGGGGCTCTGGCCTTCCTCTGGGGGTAGAACTTGGGACATAGGGCTCCCAGGAAGCCTGTGAAAGTCCATCAGTGTCCTCAGGCTCCCATTTGGGATGGAAACAAAGGGCTTCTGGGTCAGGTGTCCTTGAGGTCAGTTGGGGCAGTAGGGGGCAGTAGTGCTCAGAGTCCATGCCCAGAGCTCAGGGCGGGAGCTGGGGCTACCTTCTACCCCCAGGGAAGAGTCTGGGTCACAGCCCGCCTGACCTGACCTGGGCACCAGGAGGGCCCAGTGCAGGCAGTATCCACAGCAAGCCAGCAGGGGCTGGAACCGAGCTTGGTGCCAGCGCGTTCTCAGGTAAAGCACAGGGATGCACTGAGCCTAATTCCCCTTGGGCGGCAGGTGCAGCCCTCTGAAGACCCTGTGGTACTGAATCCACCCAAGGAGGGGTGGGATTACCTCCCCAAACCCCAGCAGCCACCTGTGTCCCTCACCTCTGCTGCCCTCCCCATCATGCCTCCTTGCCCCCCTTCCCTACCCCCAGCTCCAGCCTCCACTCCTAGATCTGCAGCCAAGGATGGTGCAAGGATGAGGCGAGAACCAGAAGCTAGACTGGCTTTAGCGATGGTGATAGCTGGGGTTGCCATAGAGGTGGTTTCCAACCCTTGCCCTCCTATACCAGCTGCTCTATCATATAGAAGGGTCTCACTGCAGGGGCTTGGATGGGGACCTACAAAGGGGCACAGGCCCAGGAGACCCCCAGGCAGACTCAGGGAACACTCAGAACCTCAGAAGTCACCAAGACCAATCTCCATCTAACTCCTGCATTATCCCTGCAACACTGCAACCAAGTCCTGGGCTATCCTTTTTATTATCATCCAGGTTGCTTCCCAGGTGCCTCAGTGGTAAAAAAAATCTGCCTGGGTCAGGAAGATCTCCTGGAGGAGGAAATGGCAACCCACTCCAGTATTCTTGCCTAGAAAATCCCATGGACAAGGGGAACCTGGGCGGGCTGCAGTCTATGGGGTCACAAAGATTCAGACATGACTAAGCAACTGAGCACATGCGAGCACGCGGCATCCAGGTTACCACAGTTAGGGAGTTGCACAGAGAAGCAAAACTTATCATAACACGAAAGTGTTCACCAATGGACTATCCACTTATAAAATTTGGCTGGACTTAGTAGTCCTCTCCATGTTAACACAAATGCATGTCTCTGCCCCCATCTGGGTCAGTGACTTTGCTGATAACTTCTCCCTACGTCCTGAGGCTCATCTGCATCCCACAAGGCAAACATAATGGAAATCAACTGAAAAGTGACATTACAAATCTTGCTGAAAAAACATAGGATGTTATGAAGTCCATGAAAGTAATACTGGAAGATTCCAGGGGTCACTTGGGACGCCAGAGAAAAGTACAGGAACAGGAAGGGTTATTCCAATGAACAACTGAGGAGGAGGAAGTAAAAATAATGACATGCTTGTCACATGTAAAGAGAACTACTTGGGGGACTTCCTGAGTGGTCCATCGGTTAAGACTCTACACTTCCAATGCAGAGGGCACAGGTTCAGTCCCCGCTCAGGGAACTAGATCACACATGCCTTGTGGTACAGCCAAAAAAATGCAAAGAGAACTACTTGGATAATCAGCTGACGAAGCCCTCAAATACTTTTACCAACATGACCTAGTCAATTAGTGTTGTTACTAAAATAACATCTAGATAGGGAGGCACTTTGAGGGGAAAAAAAAAACCCACAAAGCAAATATAATCTGTTATGGAACTGTATACTTTAAATGGATGGATTGTATGGTATGTGAATTATATCTCAATAAAGCTGTTATTAATCTTCCCAACCCAGGGATTGAACCTGGGTCTCCTGCACTGCAGGCAGATTCTTGACCATCTGAGCCACCAGGGAAGCCCAAAATAAAGTAATAAATAGACCTTTATGACCTCACTGTGAAAGTTAAAGATGAATGAATGACATCTCACTGGGCCAGCAAATTAGGCTAGGAAAATTAACTTCCTATATTGTATTAAATATAAGATTAAATAAATTTATTTCTGTAATATTTAGTGTGGTTTACCAAGAAAAACATCAGTTAAACCTTTTTCATTATCTACTATGAAAGTATGGCTCGCATTTTAGGTAGATTTACTTTTATTTGGGGTTGAATTAAGGTTAATTCTGGTACAATGAACACTCTCTTTTTAGATACTGAGAGACTCTTCTGATTACTCTGAATATCTCCAGAGACCGTGTAGATTTCCAGTGGTGGAAGAAAGATGCTTCTTTGGTTTCTGATACTGCCTGAGGTTCCCCATCACTCAATGACATTTAGATCTGAGTGGAGTTAACCTTCCAGTTACTGTAACACCTTCCAGTTAGTGTAACACTTAAACCATCACTGGTGTTCCCTGATCTCTTTCACCTGACCTCAATTTGGCCAACAAAATCCCTTTTCCATGGAGAGATCCTAGAGGCTGACAGGCTTCACGCAGTATCCTTGGGGCAGGAGGACATTTAGGTGGATTTTCAGGTGGCCTATTCCTACCTCGGCTCACAGTTCTGGGCTCATTCAGTCCTGCTATGGACCCCAAGATCCACCATTCCTTTGGTACCAATCAAACCTTCCCCTGCTACTCTGTGAGGGAGAGAGATCTGAGTCAGCACTCTGGGCCTCCAGTCACATCTTCAAATTCATAGTAGCACGTGATCCCCATACCACTAGCTCTGACCTTCCCTCTTCCCAGACCTGCCTAGCATGACCCCCATTTTTTGCACACATGGTCCTGGTCAGGTTCACTGCACGAGCCCCTGGTCGTCTCCTGTTGTCTGGTCGTGGACATGTCTCCCTGGCTCTCCCTTGGCACGTGCAAGTCCTGCCCTATGAGTATGACTGTCCACTCTCTGATTTCCTGTGCTTCCAAACCCTCCATTCTATAATCCTGGCTTACATATGTTCTATGCTAGGTCCCAGTGTGTGTTTCTCATGTCACCTCACACAAGTCAGAATGGCTATCATCAAAACACCCGCANGAGGGGCATGGGGTTGGGGTCGGGGAGGCAGGTGGCCAGGTCTGGCAGCTCTAGGCAGGGACTGAGGGTGGTCCAATGTGACTAAGAGAAAGAGACAGGCACAGCAAGGGTCTAGGGGTGAAGGGGAGAGGGGTGCAGCGGACAGGGCAGGAGTGAAGGCATGAGAGGTCAGTGGTGGGGGGACATGGGCAGCAAGGATGGCCCATCAGTGGTTCTCCCCATTCTGACTAAACATCCAGCCTTGCTTGAGTTCAAAACCCCTTACTTCTTCCTCAGGTAGGCGGCCACTTCAGACTTCCGGAAGCCCTCCAGGTGATAGAGGCGAGAGGCCAAGTTCCATGCCACCTTGTCAGTCCTGATGCCATTCGCCAGCCTGTCTCCAGCCGGGGGGCTCTGGCCTTCCTCTGGGGGTAGAACTTGGGACATAGGGCTCCCAGGAAGCCTGTGAAAGTCCATCAGTGTCCTCAGGCTCCCATTTGGGATGGAAACAAAGGGCTTCTGGGTCAGGTGTCCTTGAGGTCAGTTGGGGCAGTAGGGGGCAGTAGTGCTCAGAGTCCATGCCCAGAGCTCAGGGCGGGAGCTGGGGCTACCTTCTACCCCCAGGGAAGAGTCTGGGTCACAGCCCGCCTGACCTGACCTGGGCACCAGGAGGGCCCAGTGCAGGCAGTATCCACAGCAAGCCAGCAGGGGCTGGAACCGAGCTTGGTGCCAGCGCGTTCTCAGGTAAAGCACAGGGATGCACTGAGCCTAATTCCCCTTGGGCGGCAGGTGCAGCCCTCTGAAGACCCTGTGGTACTGAATCCACCCAAGGAGGGGTGGGATTACCTCCCCAAACCCCAGCAGCCACCTGTGTCCCTCACCTCTCCTGCCCTCCCCATCATGCCTCCTTGCCCCCCTTCCCTACCCCCAGCTCCAGCCTCCACTCCTAGATCTGCAGCCAAGGATGGTGCAAGGATGAGGCGAGAACCAGAAGCTAGACTGGCTTTAGCGATGGTGATAGCTGGGGTTGCCATAGAGGTGGTTTCCAACCCTTGCCCTCCTATACCAGCTGCTCTATCATATAGAAGGGTCTCACTGCAGGGGCTTGGATGGGGACCTACAAAGGGGCACAGGCCCAGGAGACCCCCAGGCAGACTCAGGGAACACTCAGAACCTCAGAAGTCACCAAGACCAATCTCCATCTAACTCCTGCATTATCCCTGCAACACTGCAACCAAGTCCTGGGCTATCCTTTTTATTATCATCCAGGTTGCTTCCCAGGTGCCTCAGTGGTAAAAAAAATCTGCCTGGGTCAGGAAGATCTCCTGGAGGAGGAAATGGCAACCCACTCCAGTATTCTTGCCTAGAAAATCCCATGGACAAGGGGAACCTGGGCGGGCTGCAGTCTATGGGGTCACAAAGATTCAGACATGACTAAGCAACTGAGCACATGCGAGCACGCGGCATCCAGGTTACCACAGTTAGGGAGTTGCACAGAGAAGCAAAACTTATCATAACACGAAAGTGTTCACCAATGGACTATCCACTTATAAAATTTGGCTGGACTTAGTAGTCCTCTCCATGTTAACACAAATGCATGTCTCTGCCCCCATCTGGGTCAGTGACTTTGCTGATAACTTCTCCCTACGTCCTGAGGCTCATCTGCATCCCACAAGGCAAACATAATGGAAATCAACTGAAAAGTGACATTACAAATCTTGCTGAAAAAACATAGGATGTTATGAAGTCCATGAAAGTAATACTGGAAGATTCCAGGGGTCACTTGGGACGCCAGAGAAAAGTACAGGAACAGGAAGGGTTATTCCAATGAACAACTGAGGAGGAGGAAGTAAAAATAATGACATGCTTGTCACATGTAAAGAGAACTACTTGGGGGACTTCCTGAGTGGTCCATCGGTTAAGACTCTACACTTCCAATGCAGAGGGCACAGGTTCAATCCCCGCTCAGGGAACTAGATCACACATGCCTTGTGGTACAGCAAAAAAAATGCAAAGAGAACTACTTGGATAATCAGCTGACGAAGCCCTTAAATACTTTTACCAACATGACCTAGTCAATTAGTGTTGTTACTAAAATAACATCTAGATAGGGAGGCACTTTGAGGGAAAAAAAAACCCCACAAAGCAAATATAATCTGTTATGGAACTGTATACTTTAAATGGATGGATTGTATGGTATGTGAATTATATCTCAATAAAGCTGTTATTAATCTTCCCGACCCAGGGATTGAACCTGGGTCTCCTGCACTGCAGGCAGATTCTTGACCATCTGAGCCACCAGGGAAGCCCAAAATAAAGTAATAAATAGACCTTTATGACCTCACTGTGAAAGTTAAAGATGAATGAATGACATCTCACTGGGCCAGNATAAAGCTGTTATTAATCTTCCCGACCCAGGGACTGAACCTGGGTCTCCTGCACTGCAGGCAGATTCTTGACCATCTGAGCCACCAGGGAAGCCCAAAATAAAGTAATAAATAGACCTTTATGACCTCACTGTGAAAGTTAAAGATGAATGAATGACATCTCACTGGGCCAGCAAATTAGGCTAGGAAAATTAACTTCCTATATTGTATTAAATATAAGATTAAATAAATTTATTTCTGTAATATTTAGTGTGGTTTACCAAGAAAAACATCAGTTAAACCTTTTTCATTATCTACTATGAAAGTATGGCTCCCATTTTAGGTAGATTTACTTTTATTTGGGGTTGAATTAAGGTTAATTCTGGTACAATGAACACTCTCTTTTTAGATACTGAGAGACTCTTCTGATTACTCTGAATATCTCCAGAGACCGTGTAGATTTCCAGTGGTGGAAGAAAGATGCTTCTTTGGTTTCTGATACTGCCTGAGGTTCCCCATCACTCAATGACATTTAGATCTGAGTGGAGTTAACCTTCCAGTTACTGTAACACCTTCCAGTTAGTGTAACACTTAAACCATCACTGGTGTTCCCTGATCTCTTTCACCTGACCTCAATTTGGCCAACANCAACCAGGGGTTCAAGGCTGCTAAACCATGAAGATCCAGGAATCCAAAAGGCTGGGTGTTTTGTTGTGGTTGTTCAGTCGCTAGGTCGTGTCTGACTCTGCGTTCCCATGGACTGCAGCACGCCAGGCTTCCCTGTCCTTCACCATCTCCCGCAGCTTGCTTAGACTCATGTCCATTGAGTTGGTGATGCCATTCAACCAACTCATCCTCTGTCATCCCCTTCTCCTCCTACCTTCAGTCTTTCCCAGCTTCAGGATCTTTTGCACATTTCATCATTTACTCTATGAGATGGTATTTTACTAAATTTATTTTTAAAAATTTTATTCTTCATTTACTCTATGAGTATTTTATTTTTTTTAATTTTAGTCTTCATTTACTCCAAGAGATGGGTATTTCATTATTTATTTTTTAAATTTACTTTTAATTGGAATATATGGGGGTGGCGGGGAATGAGATGGTTAGATAAGCATCACTGACTCAGTACACATGAATGTGAGCAAACCCCAGGAGACAGTGAAGCCTGGCGTGCTGCAGTTCATGGGATCACAAAGAGTCGGACACAACTTAGCAACTGAACAATTGCTTTACAATGTTGTGTTGGTTTCTGCCGTACAACAACATGAATCAGCTGTAGGCATACATATGTCCCCTCCCTCTTGAAACTCCCTCCCACTCCCCACCCTATCCTGTCCCTCTAGTTGTCACAGAGCACTGGGTTGAGCTCCCTGTGTTATACAGCAACTTCCCATTAACAGAGATGGGTATTTCAAAACCCATTGTATTGATGAGGTTACATAAGCAGACACAGGGTTTAACCCCAAGTCTGTCTGGTTCTAATACAAGGGGACTCCTTAGTGACACCCCTGGGATCCAAGAATGACCTCTGTCCCCACTCCCGATCAAGCTCCCAACCACTTGATTTCCCAGACTCCACACTGGATCTCACCTCTGTCCTGGGAGCTAAGAGGCCCTGGGGGCCAGGAAGGAATGACCTTGGTTGGCCAGCCCTGGGTGCTGGGCCCGACCTGTTGAGGAAGACAGAGGTACATCCATGAGGCCTGAAGACACTGAGAGGTGTAGGGGGCCATGCAGGAAGGGGAAGATGGGGAGGGAAGCAGGACTATAAGTATACAGGGCCCTTCCTCCCAGCTGTCCTCCCCATTCCAGACCACACTCCCTGATCTGGGCCTCAGATCAGTTATGGGCACCCTGGATGGGACCCACATCCTAGGTGGGCTGGTGCTGGGCCCTGGAAATCATGGGGCTCATGTTCCCTCTTTACAGATGGAAAAGGTGAGGCCCAGAGAGGGGAAGTGACTTGCCCAGGGTTGCACTGGATGTGTGGCAGGGCTGCCGTTACATTCCACATGTTCAGTCTCCCAGCTCAGTGTTTTGTCCACACAGGATGCTGCGGGCAAGGCAGGGTCAAGGCTGTCTCTCAGAAAACTCTTAAGGAAGAAAAGGAGGAGAGATGTGCCTCAGGGAAACTGCTTCCAGAGCTGTTCCCACATCCCTCTGGCCTCAGGGCTTCATCCATGCCCACCGATTTCTAGTCATCTCTGCTCTGTCTGCTCAGAATGGGCCCTGCTTCCCATGGCCTTGCTCAATGAGAGGCTGTGTTGGAGGGAAGGTCAACAGCCCCCAGACACTGGGCTGGGCTCTGTCATCCCAGATAAGAGCAAACTGCCAACTCCCAGGACAGGACTCCCAGGCTTCCCTCTGAGGACCTCAGGGGCCCTGGAGCAACCAGGTCCTAGAACACATGTAACAAAACAGAGCCACAACCGCCCCCTACTCCACCCCAGCCTGTGGGTGGAGGGGCCTTGCCAGTGTTCACAGTTCCTCAGATCTTGGGGTCAGAGCTCTTCCCCATTGTTCTCTGGGATCACAGAGATTAGAACGTTACAGCCTGGCTCTGCCATCTTGAGTCTCCTTATCTCTTAAGCAGAGGCCTCCCTGGGGAAAAAAATGTGCTCACATAACTTGCCCCCATAACTTGTGCTAGTTGATATCAAGAACCTCTGCCATTGTCCTGGGGGCCTGAGCTGGTGAAACTGAATTTGATGAAAGATGCTAAAAGTAACAAAATGCTGCAATCTCTCCCAGAGAGGACTCTTCAAGGAGACATCTCCCCAGCTGGAGAAGAGGTCACCCCTGCAGGTTGACCCCTGCCCTCCACAGTTGAGACCTTCTTTGAGGTGGGAGGCCAGAGTCTAAAGACTGGCCTGGAACACGCTGCAACGGGAGGAGCTATTTGTTCTCTAAATGTGTCCAGACGCAGTACGTTAGAGCTGGTGAGATAGAGACATTTGTGCCTTAACAAATGTCATCTGCTTAACAACTGAGCATTGTCATCGTGCTCAGCTGACATCACGGCTGCTGTAAAATTCCCTCTATTTCTGAAGGCCACCCTGGGCCTGCCTTTCTGCTTTGTTGCTCACCAAAAGGAAGAGAGTTCTGAGCCCAGTGATGGCAGAGGAAGGTCCTTCCTTCTGTCCATGTACCCAAGCACAGCCCAGGGGTTGGTTCTCGGGGCTCAGTTTACCTCAGTCTCCTCCTGGCTGGAAGGTGCTGCGGGAGCCCCCTCGGGGGTGTCCACCATGACCCAGGAGAAAGAGTGTGGCCTGTAGGTGGGCACAGGGAATGGAGGGGTGGTGTGCCCGCTGGACTCTGCTGTGCTCTCCCCCAGATCCGGCTCACCGCCTGGCTCCCAGGGTACTCTGCCTCCCAGGGGTGGAGGCTCCAGGGTCTGTGGGCTCTGGGGCCTAGTCCTCACATCTACATTGGAGTCCGAGAAGCCCCAGGAAAAGTGAGTTTCAGATGCACTGGTGTCCGAGCAAGGGCTCTCCAGGAAGAGCGGGTTGTCAAAGAAGATGCTCTCCTCCTCAGCACTCCACTCGGGAGACAAGTCCAGCGTGCCCTCCCTCGGCCATGCTGGGTTCTGGGTCTCCCCTTCTGGCCCGCTGCTATCTTCCCCTGAGGCCTCATCTGCATCCAGGGGTGGGCTGGGGAGGAGGCCCGAGTTCCGGGGGCCAACTGGGCTGGAGGGAAAAGTGGGGAGGTCGGCAGGAGCCGTGGGAATGCAGCATTTCAACTCAGCTCTGAGCCCTTCTGTCTTCTCCAGCTCCTCCTCCAGGTCTAGCACGCACATCTGGGCCTGCAGGATCCCTGCCCAGAACACCACCTGCGTGGACGTGCTCTGGCTGTGCCCTGGGCTCCCCAGAGGCTGGTTGTCCCTGGGAGACCCAGGGGAGGTGGTTTTCTGTCCTGCCCGTTCCTGGGAAGAGCTGCTCCCCACGTGCATGGGCTCTGGGCTGGAGCCCTGGGGACAAACATCAGGCCTCACGGCATCAGAAGGGACAGAGACCCAGGTCTGCTCCCCGTGAGGTTCAAGAGGCTCAGGGTGGCCACAGGTCTTCCCTAGGTGGGCTTCCGAGTGGGGCTGCAGGTTGTCTCCCAAACAGACGTCGAGGATTTCCACGGGTCTGGGGTGGCCACAGAGTCCGTCGTCGCCCATCATCCAGTGAGCATAAGCTGCGTTAGAGCCTTCAGGAACATCTGCCTTCACAAGCCCATAGTGTGGATTAGAGGGAGCGTTGGCCCGGGGGGCGACCGGGACCCCGCATGTACCCTGGAAGTACCCAAAGCAAACTCAGGTTAGCACTGGGCTGTCAGCCCCTGGAAGCACACAAGTGGCAAGTTACATATGGTTTTGAGAGCCTGCCACATCCACAGCCCAGGCCAAGGGCCACTGCCCTTGACACGGAGGCAAGGGTGAGAAGTGTACCATACACGCTGTCTGACCCATGACTACAACTGCCTGTACCCATGGGGGCACCTGCCCTAAAGACATTCAGCTGTTGGCTGAAGGTGGTTCCCATGGCTGAGCTGAAAAAGATGAACTGAGCACTCCAGAGCCTTCTTTGGGGTACCTGGATTGGAGAATGTTGAGGCTGACAATGTTGGTAGCAAGAACAAAAGTCACAAATGTCTCAAATTAACAGGAAAGCAGAGG
>SJYW01035793.1:273444-338495 GCA_006410735.1 Raphicerus campestris | reverse complement strand
AAACCAAAAAAAAAAAAAGATATGGAAACCAATGTATGTGGGAGCCAGTCAAGGACTAGAGGTGAAAGGAATGAAACAGACTCAGGGGAGAAGCAGGCAGCCAGGGAAGAAAGGCCATGAAAAGTCTTGTTTCCACTTCCCGAGGCTCCAGCCTTCGGGGCCTGCATCCTTGCAACAATGAACTGGCCAATTCTCAGTTACAGCCATGCAGTCTGGCCTAGGTGGAACCAGGAAGAGGAGCACCAGCTAAGCTCAGCCTGGGCTCCTGCCGAGAGGGCGGGGGTGGGGGGTGGGCTTCAGCCCACAGGGAAGACCCAAGCTGCATGGGGAGCAGACCACTGCCTTCTTGGTGACTGGGGGTGGGGTAGGTGGAGAAAGCTGGGGATGTCCACCCATGTTCCCCTGGGGCTCTGCCACATCTGTTCAGAGCTGCCCAGTGCATCAGCCACAGTGGCACTCTGGGTGGGGCCTAATGGGATGCAGCCGAGGATTCTCATGGGGAATTTTCTAGAAGACATATCTCCATCCCCTGCATGTGGACTCCGGGTTACACAGCTTTTGGGGGTGGCTCTACTGCTTCAGCAGAGAAGGCGATGGCACCTCATTCTAGTACTCTTGCTTGGAAAATCACATGGACAGTGGAGCCTAGTGGGCTGCAGTCAATGGGGTCGCTAAGAGTCAGACATAACTGAGTGACTTCACTTCCACTTTTCACTTTCATGCATTGGAGAAGGAAATGGCAACCCACTCCAGTATTCTTGCCTGGAGAATCCCAGGGATGGGGGAGCCTGGTGGGCTGCTGTCTATGGGGTCGCAGAGTCAGACACGACTGAAGTGACTTAGCAGTAGCAGGACTGTTGCCCACCAGACTCTTCTGTCTATGTGGTCGCACAGAGTCGGACACAACTGAAGCAACTCAGCAGCAGCAGCAGCTACTGCTTCAGAACAACTGTCCTGTTTTGATCCTGTGGACACTGTGAGACTCATAACTGGACCCATTTCCCTCCCAGTACTGGCCCTCAGGAAGTTAGGTTAAATCTGCAGGCGCTATGCACGCATTTCCAGGATTAAATGCACCCCAGGGGACTTTCCTGGTGGTCCAGTGGCTAAAACTCCATGCTCCCAATGCAGGGGGCCTGGGTTCAATGCCTGGTCAGGGAACCATATCCCACTTGCTGCACCTAAGAGTTCATAAGATGCAACTAAAGCTCCCACTTGCTCCAACTCTTTATTGGTGGAGCAAATAAATAAAAATAGAAGAATAAATGCATCCCAGACTGCATCACATCTTTCATTTTCCCTTTGCCTTACTTTCCTCACTCATACAAGTCTACTTAGAAGACTGTATATACATTAAGCTGTTTTTTGAAATATCTGGGGGTAACAAAGGCACAAGTAAACACACACATATCCCTGCTCCTGACTTGCAACCATGTGTGATTTCCCAATACCCACTGTCCACCCACTTCATGGTCCACCAGGAGACACTCAATAAGGGGGAAGTCTCAGAGACAGGGAACCAAGGCTGGGTGGGGTCCTATTGCTTAAGGTCACCAAGACAGTATAACTGGGTACTGTTCCTTCTTTCAGGAGGTGCCAGAGAAAAACGAGACAGGACCAGTGTGAATTTCAGTTTCTTATTCCCCTTGAGAGCATCCTCCAAAAAGTCTCTCAAAACCAGAATCCTTTTCTGGGTCTTTATCTCTCCCTCTGTCCCAACCCTCACATCCCTCACTGTGAGCACAGCAAGAATCTGTGATTGCCGATCTGTGGCCTTGGGATTTTGAAGCTTTAGGCCCCAGGAAGGGCCCATTTACCGAGTTCTCAGCCAGCCTCCCCCGGTAGACTGGAACTTCCCAAGAGCTGAGGCCACTTCTTACTTTCAGTCTTGTATTTGATGCTCTGAATCCAATCAATTTGAAATCTGCTCTTCCTATGGGTCTCCAAGTCTTTCAGTTCAGCCTCAGTCATCATCTGGGACTTTTCTGGTGGCTCAGATGATAAAGAATCTGCCTGCAGTTCAGGAGACTCAGGTTTGATTCCTGGGTAGGGTAGATCCCCTGGAGAAGGGAATGGCGACCCACTCCAGTATTCTTCCCTGGAGAATCCAATGGAGAGAAGAGCCTGGCGGGCTACAGCTCACAGGGTCACAAAGAGTCAGACATGACTGAGTGACTAACGCTTTCACTTTCAGTCATCATTTGAGCATCTTCCTCTCCACCCCATTCCTTCCCCAGGTTAAAGGCTGAGGACGCAAACGGTTCACTCTTCAAGTCCTCAGTTGGCCTCAGTGGCAATCCCTGGCTACCTTGCTCCCCACAAGCAGCTGTCCATTTTCAACTCTTCCCCTCTCTGAGAACCCTGCTATGATCCTATCTCCAAAGGGGAGAGAATGAGTGAGGTCAGGACCCACCATCTATATTTGGGCAACCCCTCTGGAGCCAACCCCTCCTCCCCAGGCCTTCCTGGAGAATGACCAAGTATAAATAAAGAAGTCAGACACCTCCCCCCAACCATGCGCGCGCGCGCGCACGCACACACACACACACACACACACACACACACACACACACACACACTCTGGAGGCTTCTCAAGGAAACAGCCCTTGAAACTGTTAGTGGCTCAGTCGTGTCCAACTCTTTGCAACACCATGGCTCCATGGACTGTAGCCCACCAGGCTCCTCTATCCATGGAATTCTCCAGGCAAGAATATTGGAGTGGATAGCCATTCCCTTCTCCAGGGGATCTTCCTGACCCAGGGATTGAACCTGGGTCTCCTGTGTTGCAGGGAAATTCTTTACTGTCTGAGCCACCAGGGAAACAGCCCTTATGGTATGGGAAACTCAGGAAATAGCTCCATTTATGAGACAGAGAGCAGAGGTGCAGGGAAGCACCTCTATCACGGACACCTGAACTCAGGGCACCCCTAGCTCCCTTCCCAGGCCCCTTGACCATCCCTCCCTGCCAAGACCTGGTCTGTTTGCGTCCAGCAGGCTCCCCTCCTGAGATGCCCCCTCTCCAGTCCTCACTTCTCCACACACTCTATCTGACGTGTTGTCTACCTTAGGAGCGCATCCCTGCGGGCACCACAGCATTCTGCTTAAATGACTTCAACTCCCCTCCTCTTGTTAGTGAATTGCTTGACAAGTTCAAATGACAATAATAGGAATGGGAAATGATGGGCAGGGGTTGGAGGAGAGTGTGCCCTGCAATTTTTAATAAGACAGGAGTTCCACACGTCCCTCTTTACCAAAGTGCTCAGTTACTCAGTCATATCCTACTCTTTATAAGCCTGTGGACTGTAACCCACCAGGCTCCTCTGTCCATGGGATTTCCCAGGCAAGAATACTGGAATGGGTTGCCATTTCCCACTCCAAGAGATCTTCCTGACCCAAGGATCAAACTTGCATCTTGGTGTCTCTTGCATTTGCAGATGAATTCTTTACCACTGAGCCACCAGGGAAGCCCTTATAAATAAACTTGTATATGAAGCAAAGCAGACATACAGGTAAATGTCAATGACCATGCTAGACATAATGAGGATTGGACTGGACTTCCCAGAAGAAACGGGATCTTCCTCCATGGATTCAAAGGGAAAGAAAAATCAGAGAAGTTGTAGCAGCTTTCCAGAGACCAAAGGGAACAGATTGCTGGGGCCTGAGGGGACGGAAGGGCCTGAAGGAGGTGGGGTGGGGTCTGGGGGAAGACAGACAGATCTAGCACATGGTGGGGAAAGAGGTATGCCTGCACACCTCCCCTTCTCTCTCTCATATTTCAGAGCATTTACTCCATCGTGTAATTCCTAGCATGTCAACCCACATGGTTCTTACTTGCCTCCCCTCCCCAGAAGGAGGTTCTTTGTGTTTCTTGCTATCATTATCTCCTACGGAAATGCTACCCCTAATCACTTTAGTGACCGACTGTGTGAGCATCTTGATGAAAGTGAAAGAGGAGAGGAAAAAGCTGGCTTAAAGCTCAACATTCAGAAAACTAAGATCATGGCATCTGGTCCCATCACTTCATGGCAAATAGATGGGGAAACAGTGGAAATAGTGACAGACTTTATTTTGGGAGGGCTCCAAAATCACTGCAGATGGTGACTGCAGCCATGAAATTAAAAGACGCTTACTCCTTGGAAGACAAGTTATGACCAACCTAGACAGCATATTAAAAAAGCAGAGACATGACTTTGCCAACAAAGGTCCATCTAGTCAAGGCTATGGTTTTTCCAATGGTCACGTATGGATGTGAGAGTTGGACTGTAAAGAAAGCTGAGTGCCAAAGAATTGATACTTTTGAACTGTGGTGTTGGAGAACTCTTGAGAGTCCCTTGGACTGCAAGAAGATCCAACCAGTCCATTCTGAAGGAGATCAGCCCTGGGATTTCTTTGGAAGGAATGATGCTGAAGCTGAAACTCCAATACTTTGGCCACCTGATGCAAAGAACTGACTCATTTGAAAAGACCTTGATGCTGGGAAAGATTGAAGGCAGGAGAAAAGGATGAGAGGATGATATGGTTGGACGGCATCACCAACTCAATGAACATGAGTTTGAGTAAACTCTGGGAGTTGGCGATGAACAGGGAGGCCTGGCGTGATGCTGTCCATGGGGTTGCAAAGAGTAGGACATGACTGAGTGGCCGAACTGAATTGAACTGTGTATATCCACTCCAGCTGCCAAGTGTGAGGGGCACAGCGTTATCCTCTAGTTCTAGCAGTTAGAAAGCTGAGGGTTAGTGTGGACCGGAGAAGCTCAGGACCACTCATGAGACACCTAGGGTTACAGAGCCTGGTGGCAGGTGTCCTGGTTCCAGGCAGACAGGTCCACATGGGCACACACAACCTCTAGGCAGAGTTGCCACATTTAGCAAATACACAACAAAAGATGCCCAATATTGGGAACATATTTACACTGAAAATCGACTCATTTCTCTGAAATTTAAATGTAGCTCTGGATTCTATTAATTATATCTGGCAACTCAACTCATGTTGAGAGCACCCATCTCAGTAGGGTGTCACTCACCTAGTTTGTGCTTTGCAGCCCAGACCTCAGGCCTGCCAGTCACCCCATGGGTGAGGCAAGTGGTGACATTGCCCTTCTACTCATAAGGAAACAAAGTTCAGAGAGCTTCAGAAATGTGCCCGGGTAGCTCAGCTGGTGAGTGGGGAAGCTGGGATCTGATCCAGGTCTGAGGCTCCCTTTAGCGGCACTTTCTTTCCAACCATAAATAAATTCCATTGGGTATTCATGGACTGAACAAAGCATGAATTTCTTCTGAAGTGGAGTCACCTGAATTTACCTGTTTCCCCCACTGTCCAGGGCAGGGCCTGCCTCAGAGGTGACACTCCAGAAATGTTTGAGAAAATAAGAGGAAAGATGGAGAGATGGATGGAGGGAGGGAGGGAACGATGATGGATAGATGGATAGATAGAAGGATGAATGGATGAACAGAAGGATGGATGGACAATGAATGAATGGATAGAGGGGTGGAAGGAGGGATGGATGAATGGATAGGTAGGTGGATGGGTGGACGGATCCTCAGAAAGCTCCCTCTTCACAACCTCACTACAGGACTGGGGAGACTGAGGCTTGGAGAAGGAGATTTAGCATCATTATGACATGAAGACATTCCTCTAAGGGCAAGTCTGGCCATGAGCCAATCACACCTTACTCCTAGGAAGCCCAGCACCCTAAGGGCAGAGCTTTCCCAGAAGTGGTTCCCACCAGGCCAGTCCAGCAGCCAAAACATCCATCTGGGTNCACCTCTATCACGGACACCTGAACTCAGGGCACCCCTAGCTCCCTTCCCAGGCCCCTTGACCATCCCTCCCTGCCAAGACCTGGTCTGTTTGCGTCCAGCAGGCTCCCCTCCTGAGATGCCCCCTCTCCAGTCCTCACTTCTCCACACACTCTATCTGACGTGTTGTCTACCTTAGGAGCGCATCCCTGTGGGCACCACAGCATTCTGCTTAAATGACTTCAACTCCCCTCCTCTTGTTAGTGAATTGCTTGACAAGTTCAAATGACAATAATAGGAATGGGAAATGATGGGCAGGGGTTGGAGGAGAGTGTGCCCTGCAATTTTTAATAAGACAGGAGTTCCACACGTCCCTCTTTACCAAAGTGCTCAGTTACTCAGTCATATCCTACTCTTTATAAGCCTGTGGACTGTAACCCACCAGGCTCCTCTGTCCATGGGATTTCCCAGGCAAGAATACTGGAATGGGTTGCCATTTCCCACTCCAAGAGATCTTCCTGACCCAAGGATCAAACTTGCATCTTGGTGTCTCTTGCATTTGCAGATGAATTCTTTACCACTGAGCCACCAGGGAAGCCCTTATAAATAAACTTGTATATGAAGCAAAGCAGACATACAGGTAAATGTCAATGACCATGCTAGACATAATGAGGATTGGACTGGACTTCCCAGAAGAAACGGGGTCTTCCTCCATGGATTCAAAGGGAAAGAAAAATCAGAGAAGTTGTAGCAGCTTTCCAGAGACCAAAGGGAACAGATTGCTGGGGCCTGAGGGGACGGAAGGGCCTGAAGGAGGTGGGGTGGGGTCTGGGGGAAGACAGACAGATCTAGCACATGGTGGGGAAAGAGGTATGCCTGCACACCTCCCCTTCTCTCTCTCATATTTCAGAGCATTTACTCCATCGTGTAATTCCTAGCATGTCAACCCACATGGTTCTTACTTGCCTCCCCTCCCCAGAAGGAGGTTCTTTGTGTTTCTTGCTATCATTATCTCCTACGGAAATGCTACCCCTAATCACTTTAGTGACCGACTGTGTGAGCATCTTGATGAAAGTGAAAGAGGAGAGGAAAAAGCTGGCTTAAAGCTCAACATTCAGAAAACTAAGATCATGGCATCTGGTCCCATCACTTCATGGCAAATAGATGGGGAAACAGTGGAAATAGTGACAGACTTTATTTTGGGAGGGCTCCAAAATCACTGCAGATGGTGACTGCAGCCATGAAATTAAAAGACGCTTACTCCTTGGAAGACAAGTTATGACCAACCTAGACAGCATATTAAAAAAGCAGAGACATGACTTTGCCAACAAAGGTCCATCTAGTCAAGGCTATGGTTTTTCCAATGGTCACGTATGGATGTGAGAGTTGGACTGTAAAGAAAGCTGAGTGCCAAAGAATTGATACTTTTGAACTGTGGTGTTGGAGAACTCTTGAGAGTCCCTTGGACTGCAAGAAGATCCAACCAGTCCATTCTGAAGGAGATCAGCCCTGGGATTTCTTTGGAAGGAATGATGCTGAAGCTGAAACTCCAATACTTTGGCCACCTGATGCAAAGAACTGACTCATTTGAAAAGACCTTGATGCTGGGAAAGATTGAAGGCAGGAGAAAAGGATGAGAGGATGATATGGTTGGACGGCATCACCAACTCAATGAACATGAGTTTGAGTAAACTCTGGGAGTTGGCGATGAACAGGGAGGCCTGGCGTGATGCTGTCCATGGGGTTGCAAAGAGTAGGACATGACTGAGTGGCCGAACTGAATTGAACTGTGTATATCCACTCCAGCTGCCAAGTGTGAGGGGCACAGCGTTATCCTCTAGTTCTAGCAGTTAGAAAGCTGAGGGTTAGTGTGGACCGGAGAAGCTCAGGACCACTCATGAGACACCTAGGGTTACAGAGCCTGGTGGCAGGTGTCCTGGTTCCAGGCAGACAGGTCCACATGGGCACACACAACCTCTAGGCAGAGTTGCCACATTTAGCAAATACACAACAAAAGATGCCCAATATTGGGAACATATTTACACTGAAAATCGACTCATTTCTCTGAAATTTAAATGTAGCTCTGGATTCTATTAATTATATCTGGCAACTCAACTCATGTTGAGAGCACCCATCTCAGTAGGGTGTCACTCACCTAGTTTGTGCTTTGCAGCCCAGACCTCAGGCCTGCCAGTCACCCCATGGGTGAGGCAAGTGGTGACATTGCCCTTCTACTCATAAGGAAACAAAGTTCAGAGAGCTTCAGAAATGTGCCCGGGTAGCTCAGCTGGTGAGTGGGGAAGCTGGGATCTGATCCAGGTCTGAGGCTCCCTTTAGCGGCACTTTTTTTCCAACCATAAATAAATTCCATAAATAAAGTCCATTCATGGACTGAACAAAGCATGAATTTCTTCTGAAGTGGAGTCACCTGAATTTACCTGTTTCCCCCACTGTCCAGGGCAGGGCCTGCCTCAGAGGTGACACTCCAGAAATGTTTGAGAAAATAAGAGGAAAGATGGAGAGATGGATGGAGGGAGGGAGGGAAGGATGATGGATAGATGGATAGATAGAAGGATGAATGGATGAACAGAAGGATGGATGGACAATGAATGAATGGATAGAGGGGTGGAAGGAGGGATGGATGAATGGATAGGTAGGTGGATGGGTGGACGGATCCTCAGAAAGCTCCCTCTTCACAACCTCACTACAGGACTGGGGAGACTGAGGCTTGGAGAAGGAGATTTAGCATCATTATGACATGAAGACATTCCTCTAAGGGCAAGTCTGGCCATGAGCCAATCACACCTTACTCCTAGGAAGCCCAGCACCCTAAGGGCAGAGCTTTCCCAGAAGTGGTTCCCACCAGGCCAGTCCAGCAGCCAAAACATCCATCTGGGTGCTGGCTCCGAGGAGGAAGCTAGACTGAGAGGAAGAAAGTTCAGGACCCATTCAACCTCCTTGTCTATGATCTTCACTAGAAATGCAAGTTGACTGAGTCTCTGTCTCTCTCTCCCACCCTCCTTCCCTTTCCCAGCCCACAGAGACTCCCCACCCCCCTCACTCCCATATTGCTTCTCGTTGAATGAAGGGACAGGATGACCTGAGGGGTGAGGTCACTTATGACCAGCATGGCAGTCCCACCAATCACCTGGGTGAGGGCAACCTGATCAAGCAAGGGTGAAGACTCAAGGTTCAAAGGTGGAGACCAGTCTCTGTTTCCTGGAGGTAGGATGGCACCTCTTAGGCAGAGGTAGGCCAGGAATTGGGGAGCAGAGCCCAGGTTTCATGTATCTTGAATATTCTTGGTTTATTCCCCCGCCACATCCTTGGTATTTAGTGTTACCTCTTTTAAAATCGCTCAGGTATCTTAACCAGAACAAAGGAAGGAGAAAGTGTCCAACCCGGGTCTCTTAGCAGGGTTCTGTCACCTCTGAAAGGAGTGGCCCTTCATGTCTCTAAGCACCATGATGGGTCAGGAAGCTTAAGGAAAACTTGTGGGAGAAGTGGTGTGGCTGTTTGGAATCCAAGAAAATGCTCTGAGTCAGAAGCCAGTGAGGGGAAGGATTGGAGAGGGAGCAGAGGATGGGGGAAGGATGGGAGAGAATGGGTGCTTCACAGGGCAGTCCCCCAGGGCTCCTGTCCAGAGCACAGTGACCACTGCTGGGGCTGTGCCTGTATTAGCTGATGGGAGGTAAAGGACACAGAACTCTACAGCTGGGGGACAAAGGGGACATATGTCCCTTGTACCCTCACCTAACCTCTCCCCCCAGCTTCAAGGCAAGGTTTTTTTCCATCTTGGGAAAGTGAGGAGCCCAGATGGCACCTGGATCATCCTATTGAGAGTAGGTTCTCTTTCCACCCTCTGCTTGGGCACAGAGCCTGTGCCCTGACGTGTTGAAGGCCACGGGAGGCCAGGGGAGAGCCTGCCCAAGGAGGACAGGGGACAGCACGAGTGTCACCCATTCAGCCCCTACTCGCATAACCTGGAGGCTCACAGCCTAGTCTCAAATCCTAACTACCACTGACCAGCCACGTGACTCTGGTCCAAAACTTCACCTGGCTCCTTGCCTGTGAAAGAAGGAAATAAGATGGATAAGTCTTCTCAGGAAGTTTGCTAGAAAATGGGAGCAGCAGCTTCCCTGGGGGCCCAGGCGATAACAATCCATACCTTGCAATGCAGGGGACACTGGTTTGTTCCCTGGTCCCAGAAGATCCCACGCGCCACAGAGCAACTAAGCCCGTGCACCACAACTACTGAGCCTGTGCCCCAGAGCCTGAGAGTCGCAACTCCTGAGCCTACGCTCTGCAACTCCTGAGCCCACGCTCTGCAACAAGAGAAGCCACGACAATGAGAAGCCTGCAACGAAGACTGGCCCTCACTCACCGCAACCAGAGAAAGCCTGTGGAGCAACGAAGACCCAGTGCAGCCCAAATAATTAAATGAATAAACAAATAAATAAAATCTTTTTTTAAAAAAAAAAAAAAGAGAGAAAATGAGAGGAGGTCTGAGTGCCAACACTGAGCCCGCCCTTGGGAGGTGCTCAGAAATACCATGTTCAGCTTGGATTAGCCTGGCTGCTTTGCAGGTCCATTTGGAGAAGAAAAAAATACGTGAAAACAAGTAAACACACGGCCCTCCGTGAGAGCACAGGCTTGGCCCCGTGGGCTCCCTCTGTACCTGGGGAGTCGGTTCCTGGATGTCTGGACTGTGTGTGTGTCTCTCTCCTTTTAAGCTTCCAACTCAGAAAGCTGCCTCCTTTTGCCCTGGCAATGTTTCCTTCCTGGCCCATCCTGGGATTTAGGAGGTGATCTGCCCTGTCCTTCAGCAGCCCTGAGTGGCAGCCAGGTTATGCGTGTTGCTCTGAGGGCAGTTACCCTCCCTTCCCCCTCACACTGTCCCCGGGCTGAGGTCACAGGACAGACACCCCTTCCTGAACCTGGGGCCAGGGCACCCGAGCTACATGATATATGATGAGGGCCCACCCCACATCCTGCCCACATGGAAGGCAGCTTCATGCAAATGTACAGAGAGAGCGAGAGGGTGAAACACACACATATGCCATTGGTGCTGAGAATCCCAAGATGGGTCAGCTGAGAAGCAGGCATGGAGGGAGAATGGAAAGGACAGAGAAGAAGAGAGAGTGGTGAGCAGAAAAGATGAGCCAGGGGCAGAGGAGATGAGTGGGCAGAGGGCCACAGAGTAACTACTGCCCACAGGAGGACAACAAGTCCTCAGAGCCAGCCTGGGCTCCGTCACACTGTCCTGGATCTCCCCCTCCCAAAACAAAAAGCCCTGAGCCCAGATTCTAACCTATAGGCTGGGTGGTTCCTTATCTGTAGAGCAATGAGCCTTGTGATGTCCTAAAGCCTGGGAGACAGGCCTCCTGGCTGAGGCCCCACAGTTCTCTGCGGGTATTTATTATCAGCTGATGACAGGTCATCCTTCCCAGGCTTTTAGCAGAAAAGAGTGACGCTGCCTGTAGGATCTCAGGCCCTAGAATAAGGGGTAGTGGCTGAGGATAAGAACTAGGAAGCTTGATATTGTCCCGAACAGGGACGCCATTGAGAGTGAGCTTGTTCCTGTCAACCATCGGGGTGATAAGCCTGAATTTGTGCTGCTGGGGCAAGCCAGCAAGTTAGGCCCCCTCCCCCTAACCCAGCCTTGCTGTGGGGGCCTGAAGGCAACGCGGGGATGGGAGGCTGAAGTCTGAGCTCCTACAATGACCACACCCAAAGCTTCTCCCACCCCAAGCCCTGGCCGGAATGGCTTTCTTCTCTCCAGGGTCGGGGGAGTCAAGCCTCATTTGGGCCTCCGGCCTCATTAACCCCCACTGGGCACCAGTCACCAGGGAGGCTCACAGAAGATTCAGGAAGGGGCTCCTTGGGAGGCTGGGATAAGTGGGAGCCACAGTAGGATTCAGGGAAAGGGCTAGATTGGGAGGCGGCTGGTTGATGGAGAGGAGGAAGGAGAAGGATGGGGCTGTGGCCCAGGGCTGGGCTCACAGCTGGTGCACAGGCCTTCAGGGCCCTCCATCCTGCCCACCTGCCTCACTAGGGTCCGCACATGACTCTCTGCACCCTCCGCCCCCACCCCAGGCAGGCTTACCTTGCTCACCTCCAGAGGATCGGGAAGGGATGAGTGGGCCTGGCTTCCCTGGAGCGATCCTGCCGCCCCGTCCACCCGCCCGCATGCCCTGTTAACAGCGAAGGTGGCGGCTGCTGCTTCCGACTTCCGCTCCCCTCACCACACTCACCCTCTCTACCCGGCTCGGGCCTCTGGGGCTCCCCTGCTGCTCTGCACCTCACACTTCCTGCCCCAATGTGAGAGCCCCTACTCCCAGGCTCAGTGCCTCTGGCCGTCAGCTCCCTGCTCCTGGGGACCCCCACCCTCTGCACAGCCCAGAGTCAGGGCCTGGGAGAGAAAAAGAGGAAGACACAGCGCCCTGGGCTGTGAGCACGCCCCACCCTCCTCCCTGCGGGTCTGTCACCAGGTTCTCATCTCTGCCCAGCTCTCGGTTCCTTGCACGGCACCCAGTGGGACTCAGGAGGGCTCTGGGGCTGCCAACTTGTCTTTTTCCCCCGATTTATATGTGGCTAGGTCTTAGGGAGGGGCTTCCCAGGTGGCTGGCTCAATGGTAAAGGATCTGCCTGCCACTGCAAGAGGTGCAGGTTCGATCCCCGGTCCACGAAGATCCTACGTGCCTTGGAGCTACGTGCCTTAAGCCTGTGCACCAGAACTACTGAGCCCACGTTCCTGGAGNCGGCACCCAGTGGGACTCAGGAGGGCTCTGGGGCTGCCAACTTGTCTTTTTCCCCCGATTTATATGTGGCTAGGTCTTCGGGAGGGGCTTCCCAGGTGGCTGGCTCAATGGTAAAGGATCTGCCTGCCACTGCAAGAGGTGCAGGTTCGATCCCTGGTCCACGAAGATCCTACGTGCCTTGGAGCTACGTGCCTTAAGCCTGTGCACCAGAACTACTGAGCCCACGTTCCTGGAGCCCGTGCTCCATAAGGAGCCTGTGCTCCTCACTAGTCGCAACTAGAGAAAGGCCTCAGGAAGCAACAATACCCACTGTAGCCAAAAATAAAGTAATTAATTTTTTTTAAAAAGACCCACAACCAAAGGCTTCAGACCTGGGCCAGCCTGGCCCACAGCACAGAGGGCGTGGCTCCAGCTACACCCCCAAACACACACACACCACACACACACACATACACAGAGCAAGGAGTCCATAGGGACACGCCTACCTGGCCTTTCTGCATCACACCCTGGGCACCTTGGAATCTGGAGTTATCTGCTTCCTGGACTCACAGGGTCTCTACCCTCTCTGTGGACACTGCATCACTGCTCTGTGCAGCCCGAGACCTGGAGGGAGGGCGAGAGACAGTCAAGAGGTGAACATGGCCTGGGCCTGGGGGCAGGCCACGTCCCTCTATGCCCACACCGTATCAAGACAGGACAGGGAAGAGAGAAGGAAGGGGACAGAGGCTGGGGGTGGGCTCTGCTGCCGTATACAGTGAGGGCTGAGGATCTCAATTCAAACTTGGGCCTCCAGGCCATCATTAAAGCAGGAGGCAGAAGAAGGGAACACTCTTTCCATAAGAGTTCATCAGCTGTGGTGTTATAACACTGACATATCCAAACACATCTCGACGGGGGGACCCTCCACTGTTCCATTTCTGGGGCTGCAATGCTAGACGCAGGCTTATTTCAAGCTCAGTGCAATGCAAACCTGGTTCCTTGCCTCCTCGAAGCTGCTTCTCCTCTGTATGGGGGATTCTTATTCCCAGCCAGGTGACAGAAACTGAGGTCACCTTGGCCTTATTGCCAACCCTCAGGTCTCCAGCCTCACGAGGTGTCTGGAACATGGCCAGCGCCAGCTCCATACTGTCTCAATGTGAGAAGCCACTGATGGTCAGGAATAAAACATAGGATCCCCAGGGTTTCCCTGGTGGTCCAGTGACTAAAACTCCATGTTCCCAATTAAGTGGCCTAGGTACATTCCTGGTCAGGGAACTAGATCCCACATGCCGCAACTAAGAATTCAAAACACCCCATGTGCTACAACTCAGACCTGGCAGAGCCAAATCAATAACTATTAAAAACAAAAGCATAGGACTGCTGTCCTCAGGAGCTTCCAATCCAGTGACAGAAAATAAACAAGAAGTAATCAACACATGATTATAAACTGTGAGGAATGCTGGCAGGGGAACAGGTGGGTAGAGAAGAAAGTGATTTGGGCTGGGAGGCTCACTGCAAGGGGAGACCAAGGGCATCATATCCCCATGAACAGGAGCCAGGATGTGAAAAGAGAGCATTGGGTGGGCATTTTAGGAAGATGAAACTGCATGTCCAGTTTCTTACCGAGACTGGAAAGGTCTCCAGGAGGGAAAGCCAGATAGTGTGGAAGGGCAGGAGAAGTGGATGGGCTGGATCCCACAGGGTCCCCAGGGGTAAAGCAAGGAACTGGCAGGTGTATTTATTTTTCAGATCACCTGGCGCTGCATGGAAAAGAAACAGTGGAAGTGCTCAGTGAGATCAGGGAAGGGCTCTGTGACAGTCCAGGGGAGGCAGGACGGTGGCTTGGAAGGGGGTCAGAAATGGCATAGAAGGAAGACAGAGGATGTGGGACCTACATCAGGGATGCCTGGTAGGATCCGCCACTAAAGTGGTGAGAGACAGAAATCAAGGGCGACTTTTAGAGTTCTGGCTTGAGCAACTTCGAGGCGTGGTAATATTTTTGGAAATGGGAAAGAACTGGGGAGATGAGGCTCAGGGGAGAAAATCAAGGGTTTCAATCTCTAAATATTAGGTTTGAGATATCTGTGAGCTACTCAAGCAGGAGTGGCTGGTACCTAGAGTGGATGGGAGGGACTGGGGTGCAGAAAGGAGCTCAAGTGTGACCAGCAGGAAGGCACCCACACTAGGGGTCGGCAGAGCCTCCCCAGGAGACGCCTGCAGAGGAGAGCGAGCAGGGGCTGTCAGGGAGGTGAGAATGAGAGGGTGTGTTGTCACCAAAGACAAGAGAGGAGAAAGACAACTTCAGAAGGAGGAAGTGGTCGGCTGTGTCAAACGCTGCTAGAAAGTGGAGGACGATAGGGAGAAAAGTGACCATCGAATGAGGCCCACAAGGAGGTTACAGACAAGCTGGGGGTGGGGTGAAGACATGATGGGGGCGACCAGGAGGTGAGGACTGATCAGAAGCCAAGGACCAGGGTCCACCCCCTCCAGTCCCAGCTCTGCACCATCCCTGGGCCCCTTAGCATGCTGGACTGAGATGCTGTTGGTCAAACCAGGTGCCAGGGATCAGCCTCCTTTGTGCATTTCTGAATCTCCACCCATCCACCTGACTGTGAACTTCTCAAGGGCAAGGACTGGTCCACTTGCCTCTATCACCACTCAAGTTGTGCAGCTGATGGGGGCCAGGCTCATAACTGCTCCAAGACCTTCTGATGAATGAAGGAGTCAAAGCTGCTCATCCTTATCCCTCGATCACATCAAGCGACACTGTGCGAAATGGGGTCTGCCTCTCTCTCTCCTCCCAGCGGGTCTTGTATGTGTTTGGTGGGGTTCTAAGATGTGGCCAGGGGGTGGTTCCTACTTAGAGCAAACTCCAAGAAGAGACTCCTGCACCCATCAGCTCTGTTCCATCTCCTAGAACTTTCACCTCCTTCCCAAGATGCAAGGAACAGAGCTAGAAAGCTGAGGGCCTTTTGCTCACAGGGTGTGTGGCTCAGGGTGAGAAGGGGAAGGCAAACTGGCTCCTGCCCCCAGAGCCCTGCCAGAGATAGGCTTTGATCTTTTATGCCCCTCTCCCTTCTGGGGGGTTCTATCCCACTGTCCCCCTCCCCTAGGCCCGGCAGATGTGCAATCTGCTGACCCAACCACAGCCCAGGGGCAGGCAGCCCCTTCCTGCCTCCCCCAATGTGAGCGGCTTCCTGTTTGCCCACAGAGGAAGCTGCTGGGTGCAGGTGGGGAGGCGGCGTCTCACAGACCGAGCGCAGGTTGGGGAGTGGAGCCCACTTTCCTGGAGAGGAGCTCTGGGGCTTTCAGCACACAGCCCACACTCCTGAGAGGCAGAACGTGAGAGGACAGAGGGGATGGACACCTGACTTCCAACAACCTTTCACAGCGGGCCCCTAGGTGCTGATATTCATCGGGCCCTTTACAACCAGTATCTCCAAACTCTAGAGTCTAGGGTGGGGTGGGTGTCATGAGCCCCATGCCACAGAACAGACGAGGAGACCGAGGGTCAGAGTAGCCACTCCGGCTGAACTTGAGCTCAGGACTGTCAAACCAAATTCACTTTCTGCTATATCCCACTGCCATCCACACACCACTCATGTGAAGGACCGAGGCTTCTTTCCAAGCAAGTAGGGCCACAGATGGCCCAGTTTGAAAACTCACCTTTTAAAATAAATTTTTTACTTGTTTGTTTTTGGCTGTGCTGGGTCTTCACTGATGCACGGGCTTTCTCTAGTTGCCGAGAGCGGGGCCTACTTTATATTGCAATGGGCAGGCTTCTCATTGTGGTGGCTTCTCTTGTTGCAGAGCACAGGCTCTGGAGCACAGACTCAATAGTCATGGCACGCAGGCTTAGCTGCTCCGCGGCATGTGGGATCTTCCCGGATCAAAGATCAAACCCATGTCTTCTGCATTGGCAGGTGGATTCTTTACCATTGAGCCACCAGGGAAGCCATGAATTCATTTTTAACAAAGCAGACCTTAGGAAAACTCTGATGCTGATGGAGCCCACTACCATCCTTCTGGGAGTACTAGCTACCAGGCAGAGGGAGAGCTGAGGCCAGAGGCACCTCATTTGGGCCACATGTCCCTGTTGTCTCTGTAGAGATTTTGTCCTTCAAGGAGGCCTGGGAGTGAGGCAGCCACATGTTCCTTCCTCCAGAAAATGCCCTTTGCTCTCCTAGCATTCAGGCCTTCACAAGCCTGGGCCCTCAGGTAGACAAACAGGTGGACGGCTGTCTTCCTAAACAATCCTTTCACAGCTTAGATGATGACAGCGCCACTGGCCAAGTGGACTGCGGGGTCCCTGGGGATCAGAGCAGAGAGCTGGGAGGGAGGTCCAGGTGAAGGGCTTCTAGGAACTGAGTCCATGACAGGGTCTAGGGATGGTGTTCCCGGAGTCCCTCCCTAACACCTGCGGTCTTAGACTTTGGAGAGAGAGGTATCCCTGAGCAGGGCAATGAGGACAGAGGGCAGAGGCCAGTGGTAACACCATCAAAAACCACCCTACACACATGGACGCCAAGATTGCCCTTGATTTCCTGGGGAAGGGCAGGAAGTGATTATTACAAAAATGAGTGACAAGCTTCTATCTCCCGGACTTGGTTGCCCAATCGAGTGCTGGGTACGGTAACTTTGTGAGGTGTCCCTTCCTGGCCTGGGGACAGGTGGCCAGGCCACCAATCCCTGGACATTTTCTTCCATGAGAGTCTGGCCTCAGCTGCTCTCTCTTAGAGCTGCCCCACGTTTTCAGATTAGCATTTTCCATGTAGCTACTTGTCACAGGTCCATTTAGGTAACCAGAAAGTAGGGGTCCACAGGTACTCACCTCTGTCCTTGAGCCCCCTTGGTACCCAGATGATGCTTACAAACATCTGTCTAAATACATATGCATTAAGATTTAACTTATATGCAGAGTACATCATGAGAAACGCTGGGTTGGAAGAAGCACAAGCTAGAATCAAGATTGCCGGGAGAAATATCAATAACCTCAGATATGCAGATGACACCACCCTTATGGCAGAAAGTGAAGAGGAACTAAAAAGCCTCTTGATGAAAGTGAAAGTGGAGGGTGAAAAAGTTGGCTTAAAGCTCAACATTCAGAAAACTAAGATCATGGCATCTGGTCCCATCACTTCATGGGAAATAGATGGGGTAACAGTAGAAACAGTGTTAGACTTTATTTTGGGGGGCTCCAAAATCACTGCAGATGGTGACTGCAGCCATGAAATTAAAAGACACTTACTCCTTGGAAGAAAAGTTATGACCAACCTAGATGGCATATTTAAAAGCAGAGACATTACTTTGCCAACAAAGGTCCGTCTAGTCAAGGCTATGGTTTTTCCTGTGATCATGTATGGATGTGAGAGTTGGACTGTGAAGAAAGCTGAGTGCCGAAGAATTGATGCTTCTGAACTGTGATGTTGGAGAAGACTCTTGAGAGTCCCTTGGACTGTAAGGAGATACAACCAGTCCATTCTGAAGCAGATCACTTTGGAAGGAATGATGCTGTAGTTGAAACTCCAATACTTTGGCCACCTCATGCGAAGAGTTGACTCATTGGAAAAGACCCTGATGCTGGGGGGGGATTGGGGGAAGGAGGCAAAGGGATGACAGAGAATGAAATGGCTGGATGGCATCACTGACTCGATGGACATGAGTCTGGGTGAACTCTGGGAGTTGGTGATGGACAGGGAGGCCTGGCATGCTGCAATTCATAGGGTCACAAAGAGTCGGACACGCCTGAGTGACTGAACTGAACTGAAGATAGACTCAGTGGTAAATAATCCGCTTGCCAATGCAGGAGACACAGGTTCAATCCCTGGTCTGGGAAGATCTCCTGGAGAAGGAAATAGCAACCCACTTCAATATTCTTGCCTGGAAAATCCCATGAACAGAGAAGCCTAGTGGGCTACAGCCCCAGTAGGTCACAACGAGTCCAAAACAACTTAGCAACCGAACAACAAGATACTATAAAGCAAAAATGCTCACAACTTCAACATCCATAATCAGGAAACAGATAAATTATGGGACAGCCATAGAGTGAATCCTGGCACCTTTAACTATTTTGCTTCTGAAGAGTATTTCATGAAGTGGAAAGATTCTCATGGCATATTATTAAGTAAAGAACTTGATTATATATTTGGCACAGTCTCATTTTTAAAAAATATATGTACCTAGGCAATGAAATACCAAAACACTGGTTGATAGTGGCAATCTCTGTGTGGTAACAATACACAGGATTTTAAGCTCTTTATGGTTTTGTGTGTGTGTGTGTGTGTGTGTGTGTGTATACCTGCTGTTAAAAATAAAGGATGGACTTCCCTGGTGGTCCAGTGGTTAAGACTCTGTGCTTTTTTTAATGCAGGAGGTGAGGGTTTGATCCCTGGTCAGAGAGCTAAGATCCCACATGCTGAGTGGTAGGAGGTTCAAATTAAAAAATAATACAATACAGTCAGAGCTATGGTATTTCCAGTAGTCATCTATGGATGTGAGAGTTGAACCAAAAGAAGGCTGAGTGCTGATGTTTTAAAACTGTGGTGCTGGAGAAGACTCTTGAGAGTCCCTTGGGTAGTAAGGCGATCAAATCAGTTAATCCTAAAGGAAATCAACCCTGAATATTCATCGCAAGGACTGATGCTGAAGCTGAAGCTCCAATACTTTGGCCACCCGATGCGAAGAACCGACTCACTGGAAAAGACCCTGATGCTGGGAAAGATTGAAGGCAGGAGGAGAAGAGGGTGACAAGAGGATGAGATGGTTGGATGGCATCACTGACTCAATGAACATGAATTCTAGCAAACTCTGGGAGATGGTAAAGGATAGGGAAGCCTGCCATGCTGCAGTCCACGGGGTTGCAAAGTTGAACGCAACTTAGCAATGAAACAAAAACAAAATCAAATACCTATGATGGTTGTAATCAGCAAAAATAAATTTACTGTATTAAATTACAGAGAAATATTTAATTTCTCTGCTCCCTTTAAAGGCTGGGAGTTTCTTTGCCAACACCCCTTACTTGTGTGGGATGGAGATGAGCCTAAGAGGATCTGATGGGACCCTTTCAACTGGCTGCAGGGTGACTTCTCTGATGCTGGTGTACGGACCTACCTGGGGCCCCAGAACTGATACAGAGTTTAAGATGAACACGTTAGAGATCTAACAGATACAGTAAGAAACCATCTCAGAGCTTAATTTATTGGACTAAAAGCAGCAACTCTTGAGAAATAAGGTTGTCATAAATTCCTTCTGCAGGGCAGATCTTCTTCTACTCCCAGAAGGAAGATCTGAATAAAATCTACCCCATCTCCCTTCTCTAGGAGAGATTTATGGCCCAGAAGGAGACTGAAAAAAAACAGTCATACCTATAAAGACCAACACTATCCCTATTTTCTCATTTCATGTGTTCTAAAAACCCATTGGTCTTATGAAAAGATATCTATTTGTTCTTTGCCTAGAAGCCTTATTCTCCCTCCTCCCTTTCCCCTACTAATTTAGGTATATAAGCCTTTAACCCTTTAATAAGTGAAAAGTGAAAGTCGCTCAGTCATGTCTGACTCTTTGCAACCCTTTAACAAGCCAGCTACTTAGATTGACTCTCATGTGCAGACCAATAAAATTTTTTCTACTGTTAATCATCTGTCAGTATAATTCACAGGTACCAGTGACAACATCTTAGAGGGTTCTTCTCGTTTAGTCACTAAGTCGTGTCTGACTCTTCTGGACTCTTCGTGACCTTATGGACTATAGCCCTCCAGGCTCCTCTATGCAGGGATTTTCCTGGCAAGAATACTGGAGTGGGTTGCCATTTCCTTCTCCGTGATTTTCCTGACCCAGGGATCAAACTGGCATCTCTTGCTTGGCAGGCAGATTCTTTACCACTGAGCCACCTGGAAAGCCCCTTTAGAGGGTAAAGTTTTTCTTTACCCCCTCTCCCACATCGTTCCTGGGTCAGGAAGATCCGCTGGAGAAGGGATAGGCTACCCACTCACTCCAGCATTCTTGGGCTTCCCTTGTGGCTCAGCTGGTAAAGAATCCACCTGCAATACAGGAGACCTGGGTTTGATCCCTGGGCTGAGAAGATCCCCTGGAAAAGAGAAAGGCTACACTCCAGTATTCTGGTCTGGAGAATTTCATGGATTGTATAGTCCATGGCGTTGCAAAGAGTCAGAAATAACTGAGCAACTTTCACTTCACATCGTAAAGATTATCTCCTCCATGAATCCATCAATCTAAAGCTGTATTTGCCTAAGTAAGCATATGGTATACGTAATAAACATTTTTAATAGTTAAGAATATATTTGAATATGCAGTAAAAAGTCATGATTTCACAGATATTGTTGCTAAGGACCACACTAAAGTAAATTATGCCTACTTCACATTGATTTTTCAAACTGCGTGCACTCAGGGCAAAATGTTACATGAAATAGTATAGGTGGAAAATTTTCATGTCAGAAATCATGATAAAGTATGTGAATGAGTAGACACTTTTTATACGGCTGAGTTCAACCTTTCAGGCAGTTACTCTTTTGGAGAAAGTACTGCAGTACTCCTTATAATACTAACTGGCCTTCATCCATCATTGATTGATGAGCATAGAATTCAATTCAGGTGCACAACTGGCAGAAAACCAAAGCTCTTGTGTTACCTAAAGTAATAGATATGCTCTGACATAGTGAAGAAGGGAGACAAAAAGAGCAAGGCGTTTCCTGGGGCCCCCCGAAAGGTCAGTGTTCCCCTAGAGGTGCCCACACTTAAGCCTGCCCAGAGCAACAAAGCCATGGGCTTCCCAGTGCCCTCTACATGACAGCTGGAGATGATCATGTCTATCAACAGTTGCCCACGGGGACAGAGGGGGCAGCCTGTCTGGCTTGGCAACTTCCAGTCGGAACAGTGCTAGGGCCACGAGCTCCTCCCAGGGAGAGAGCCCAAACACCTGTGCTTCCTGGGTCATTTCCCTCCTGTCTGCCTCAGCCCTTCCACGCATCCTCCAAGGATCCACGGAGAGACACCAGGAAGGCAGGGAGCCCTTGTTGGCCTGGTTTTCATGAGAGGATGCATCCCCGAGGTTGTGGAGCCAGCAGAGGGCAGAGTTCAAAAGGGCATCCATGCCTCCTTGTTGGTCCAGCCTCTCCATCCACTTCTCCTTGCCTGCCTGCCCAGGGCTTTGTTCTAGAGGGGCCTCTTCTGCCCTTGGGTGCTTCCCTGGAAATTCAGATGGTAAAGAATTTGCCTGCAATGCAGGAGACCTGGGTTCAGTCCCTGCATTGGGAAGATCCCATGGAGAAGGAAATGGCAATCCACTCCAGTATTCTTGCAGGCGAAATCCCATGGATTTCTCATGGACTTCAATGAGAAGCCTGGTGGGCTACAGTCCATGGGGTCACAGAATCGGACAAAACTTGGCAACTAAACAATAACCACAGCACATGATGACCTACCCATCCCCGCATGTTCACCTCCTGCCCACTCACTGAAGGTTCAGGAACACTCCCCAGCCTGCAGTTCTAACTACCAACGAGCATAGGTAGGCGAGCAGGACTTCAAAATAATTAGGCACCCAACAGCCTGTCCACGTGCCAGTGAGTGCACCTCCCCACCCCTGTGCCCAGGCCCGCCCTCGGTCCTGTCAGTGACATCCCATCTGCCTGGTTTCCCCGGTTAGCAGGCACCCCGTCCTGCTGGTTGGCCCTGCCCCGCAGCCCCACCATTCCTCCCTTACCTGAAGAACCCAGGGACCTTCCCTGCTTCCCAGGTTCACATCCACGGTCCCAATTCTCCTTCAGGAGACCCTCTCTGCCCTTGAAAATCCTTCCTGATTGACCCCAGCCCACTGCCTCTCCCCGTTGCCTTTAGGGAAAGCCCAACAGTGGTATTTGAGAGCCGCCCCTAACCTTTCCTGAGACCACGCACGCCTACCCTGAGCCACGCCCCCAGTCTACGGGGCTCCCCTGAAGGTTCCTGGAGCTTTCACACATTGGCATGTTCTCATGCTGGGCTCCTGGTCAGCTCTATTTCCCTTCCCTATTCTCCTTTCCTCCTAGCCAATCCTCTTCATCCACCAATGCTCACCCCCATCATGCCATTTCTCCCCCCAAATATTCTAGACCAAGCCAATAAGAATCAATATGGTTATACTTGATGACATAAATCAAAGCAAGATCCTCTATGACCCACCTCCCAGAGTAATGGAAATAAAAACAAAAGTAAACAAGTGGGACCTAATTAAACTTAAAAGCCGATACACAGCAAAGGAAACTATAAACAAAGTGAAAAGACAACCCTCCAGAATGGGAGAAAATAATAGCAAATGAAGCAACTGATAAAGGATTAACCTCCAAAATATACAAGAAGCTCATACAACTCAATACCAGAAAAACAAACAACCCAATCAAAAAGTGAGAAAAAGATCTAAACAGACATTTCTCCAAAGAAGACATACAAATGGCTAACAAACACATGAAAAGATGCTCAACGTTGCTCATTATTAGAGAAAAGCAAATCAAAACTACAATGAGATATCACCTCAGAATGGCCATTATCAAAAAGCCTGCAAACAATAAATGCTGGAGAGGGTGTGGAGAAAAGGGAACCCTCCTGCATTGTTGGTGGGAATGTAAATTGATACAGCCGCTATGGAAGACAGTATGGAGATTCCTTAAAAAACTAGGAATGAAACCACCATATGACCCAGCAATCCCATTGCTAGGCATATACCCTGAGGAAACCAAAATTGTAAAAAACACACGTACCCCAGTGTTCATTGCAGCACATACAACAGCTAGAACATGGAAGCAAGCTAGATGTCCATTGACAGATGAATGGATAAAGAAGTTGTGGTACATATACACAATGGAATATTACTCAGCCATTAAAAGGAACACATTTGAGTCAGTTCTAGTGAGGTAGATGAACCTAGAGCCTATTATACAGAATGAAGTCAGAAAGAGAAAGATAAATGTCATATATTAATGCATATATATGGAATCTAGAAAGATGGTACTGAAGAATTTATTTACAAGGCAGCAATGGAGAAACAGACATAAGAGAACAGATTATGGACATAGGGAGAGGGAGGAGAGAGTGAGATGTATGGAGGGAGTAACATGGAAACTTATATTTCCATATGTAAAATAGATAGCCAATGGGAATTTGCTGTATGTCTCAGGGAACTCAAACAGGGGCTCTGTATCAACCCAGAGGGGTGGGATGGGGAGAGAGGTGGGGGGAGTTTGAGGAAGGAGGGGATATATGTATACCTATGGCTGATTCATGTGGAGGTTTGACAGAAAACAACAAAACTTTGTAAAGCAATTATCTTTCAATTTAAAAATAAACTAATTAAAAAAAAAGAATCAATGGTTATAATAGTTTCATAATTCCAAACATGGGATGCAATCAGAAGCAATATACCAATCAGTACAACAATTGGTTCTGACAGTACAACAATCAGAAGCAATAAACCAAGTGTCCAGACACCAGCCAGATAAATCTCCTTAAAAAACAGCATCGAGTTTCACAGTAAGATTGAGATTTGTAGCACAATACAATGTCTGTAAGTTTAAATTACATACACATATAAATCAACACCATACATTTCTCTAAAATAGTCCAGATCCCAGGATAAACATATCATAAATATATCAAGAGTAGCTGCTGTGCACAAAAGGAAGATGCTGAAGGGCAGTCAGTGATGAGGGATAAAGAGGAAATCATAATAAGATCCCTTATAATTCCTCCAGAATTCAAAAACAACAACATGAAGATAAAAATCCAAGTTAAACCAGAGGCCAAGGTCATGAACAGAAAGAGAAAGACAAAGGACTTAAAAAATACAGGAGATTCATAACCTTGCGCATGATAAAGAAATACCTATTAGAAATGACAACGTGATGCCCAAGTCTGCAGGACCATGCCAACGCAAACAAGCAATCCTGGAAGAAGTAAGTCAGACAGGGGCTTCAGAAAGCAGGCTGGCAGCATCAGTGGAAATCTAAATACACAGAGCTTTTCAATCAGTAGTTACACGTTTATCGATTTCCCTTGTTGAAAGTCACAAGAGTGAGCGAAGATGTAGATACACGCGTGTGTGCTAAGTCACTTCAGTCATGTCCGACTTNTAAATACACAGAGCTTTTCAATCAGTAGTTACACGTTTATCGATTTCCCTTGTTGAAAGTCACAAGAGTGAGCGAAGATGTAGATACACGCGTGTGTGCTAAGTCACTTCAGTCATGTCCGACTTTTTGTGACCCTATGGACTGTAGCCCACCAGGCTCCTCTGTCCATGGGATTCTCCAGGCAAGAATACTGGAGTGGGTTGCCATTCCCTCTTCCAGGGAATCTTCCTGATGCAGGCATCAAACCTGCATCTCTTGTGAGTGCTGCATGGGCAGGCGGGTTCTTTACCACTAGTGCCACCTAGGAAGCCGGAAGTAGGTACAAGTATCCAAATGCATACTTATCTACCACAGCAAACAAACTAACAAAAATAGGAACAACAATTTAGAAGATCATAACGGAATGACTAGAGAAATACAGTACAAACATATTTATTTTAAAAACACGAAGTATATCTCTACATCCTGAATCAGAATAAATATATTAAGTTAAAAAAAAAAAAGGTACACATCTGAGTTTTCTCATTTGTGTTAAAAAAAAAAAAGTACAATTTAGGGCTTCCATGGTGGTCCAGTGGTTAGAACTCTGCCAGTAAATTCAGGGGACCCAGGTTTGACCCCTGGTCCAGGAAGATCCCACATGCTGCAACTAAGCCTGTGTGCCACAATTACTGAAGCTTGAACTCTGCAACAAGAGAAGACACCGAAGTGAGAAGCCCAGGCACTGCAACTAGAGAGTTGGCCCCGCTCGCTGCAAATAGAGAAAAGCCCACAGGCAGCAAGACCCAGTGCAGCCAAAATTAAATAAGAAAATTAATTCAAAAATACTGTTTTAAAAAGTACAATTCATACACGCTCATTTACAAATAGAACATTTGTTCACAAGCACTCTCAATTGCCTCTGAGGAGGACTGGGAATCAGAGGACAGGACAACAAGAGAGATTTCTGTGTTCCTTAAAGGCTGTTTGAAAAAACATCTGTAAAAAACAATTTTTAACAGGCAAGAGTACCTTTCAAAATATTTTTAGAAGAATTTGTAACCCACACAAAGATTGTCTTAAAAAGAAGAAAAGAGGTGGAATGCATCCGTAAGCCCTGCTGTTGTTTCTCTAAGGACCCCCTGCTGTGAGACACCCTAACAAACATCCCTTCAGCCAAAGCTTCTCTCTCTCTTTCAGAACACGTGGCTCTAAAACTGCACCACATGATTATAAACTCTGATTCTTCTTCAGTCACTAGCTGTGTAGAAAAGTGGGCAACTTGCTTCTTGCTGGCTTCAGTTTTCTCATCTGTGAGAGGAAGTTGTCTGTACCTCACAGACGTGCTATGAGGTTGGTTTGTGTTTGCACATAATGTGCTTAAGGGAGAGCCTAGCATATAGTACAAACCAGCATACCCTCCTGTCTCTCTTTTGAGCCTGCTAATCAGATTATTCTTTGTAAAAGATTATTGGAATTTTCCTAGACGGCAACAGTTTTGCTCCTCATAGCCAGTCTTTACTGATTTGAAAAACTTGTGGTCTGCCTCCCACTTTAGCTCATGTCCTTTTAATGGATGCTGGGTGTAAGAAAAACAAGGGAGGGATTTCCCGGGTGTTCCAGTGGTTAAGACTCTATGCTTCCAACTTAGGGGGTGAGGGTTCAATCCCTGGTTGGAGAACCAGGATCCCACATGCCAAGGGGTATGGCCAAAAAATAAATAAATAATTTTAAAATTAAATTACAAAAAAGGAAAGCAAGTGATACCTCTCCTGCCAAGAGACACACTCTCCATCTCTGGTGATTGCCTATTACCCTGCTAGTGTAAACCACCAGGCCCGATCCTGAGTTTCTTACTTGTGCGCATGCAAAGTCACTTTAGTCATGTCTGACTCTTTGCGACTCTATGGACTGTAGCCCGCCAGGCTCCTCTGTCCATAGGATTCTCCAGGCAAGAATACTGGAGTGGGTTGCCATTTCTTTCTACAGGGGATCTTCCCAACGCAGGGATTGAACCAGCATCTTTTATATCTCCTACATCGGCAGGGGGGCTCTTTACCACCAGCGCCACATGGGAAGTTTTCTTGGGAGCATGTAAATCTTCTTGTCATGGAAGCTGAGAGCATCACCTGCCCTCCTGTATGTCTCCGGTCAGCAGTCTAAACCCATTCCCTCAAATGAGAGCCGCAGATGCCTGCTCACTTCCCATGGCCATGAAGGCCTCCCTCCCATTCCTCTAACATGTTCAGTAATGCCCAGTCTGCTCCAGCTTCCTTTATATCTCCGGGCCTTTGCACTTGCTCTTCCCTCTGCCCGGAATGTTCTTTCCCTAGAGAGTCTTGTCTATTGGCTCCTCAGCACAGCCTGCCCTGACCACCCTATTGAACCCAGGAGCCCCTATCACCTTCTCACCCCTTTGTTTATAGCATTTATCTGACATGACGATAAAACTGTTATTGTTACTGTGGGCTTCCTTGGTGGCTCAGACAGTAAAGAATCTGCCTGCAATGCAAGAGGCCCAGGTTCATTCCCTGGGTTGGGAAGATCTCCTGGAGAAGGGAATGGCAACCCACTCCAGTATTCTTCCCTGGAGAATTCCGTTGACAGAGGACCCTGGCAAGCTACAGTCTGTGGGGTCGCAAGGAGTCAGACATGACCGAGCAAATCTCTGCGTTACCTATCTGTTGTCACTGTCCATTTCTCTCCACTGGAAAATAAACTCCATGAGAAAAGCAAGACAGAAAGACTATCTTATTCAGTGATGTATACTTAACCCCAGAACAGTGCCTAACATGTGGGCCCTCAGTATTTGTCAAGTAAATGAACAAATAAGTGACTCAAAAGAATATGTCTTCTGGGATTTCCATGGTGGTCCAGTGGCTAAGATTCCTTGCTCCCAATGCAGAGGGCCTGGGTTTGATACCTTGTCAGGGAAGTAAATCCCACATGCCACAACTAAGAGTTCACATGCTGCAAATAAGACTCCACACGGCCAGATAAATAAATAAATATTAAAGAGAAAAAAAGGATATGTCTTCCGGGCAAACTCAAATCGATGCCTCAGATTTAAACCTCCCTACAAGTCAGACAGCTTCCCTGGTGGCTCACTGGTAAAGAACTTGCCTGCCAATGCAGGAGACAAGGGTTCGGTCCCTGGGTTGGGAAGATCCCCTAGAGAAGGAAATGGCAACCCACTCCAGTATTCTTTCCTGGAGAGTGCCATGGATAGAGGAGCCTGGCCGGGTACAGCCCATGGGGTCGCAAAGAGTCGGACGCAACTGAGCACGCATGCTCATGCCCAGCGTCTCCTGCTTCGTTTTGTTTTGCAGCACTTCTCACTCTCTGAAATAATATGATTCATCTGCTTACCTATTTTCTCTTTCCCACAACTCATGTAAATAACAGCAGCTGCATTCTCAGTGCCTCCATGTCTGATTAGTAGTTGGCATTCAGTAAAATTTGTATGACCCTTCTTCAGACCCGTCACCTAAGGGAAACACCGTATCTGGAAGAAAAGAATGAGCAACTCAGCAGGGTCAGTTGTCTAAATCTGACCTTGGTGTGTTTCACATGTAGAGGGGCTCAGAGACATTCAATTAGTGGCTAATTACATTCAATTAACCCTGGGCCAGGGGAAGGACTGGGCTAATGAGGTTCAAGGGCAGGTGGGGCCCCTGGCTGCCCTAGCCTTCCCTTTGCTGCTGCTGCCCGCCTGACCCAGACATGCAGGCCATGGACACAGGGGTCTGCAAGAGCACGCTTAGCAATGCACGGCACCTTGCAGCCAGTGGGAAAAACACCTGCAAGGAACTCAAAGTCCTGGCTCCACTGTTTTGCTGAAAGAAGCTAAACTCAAGCGCAGGGCCAGAAAGAACCTTAGCAGGGTAATGCGAGTTTGTTAGCCGGGCAGACACTGTTTACCGTCTTAGGAATCTCTGGGGTTTCCTGACCAGACACACCTAGCAGGGCCAAGGAGCCGGGGGCCAGCACCCAAGGAAATGGGGAACAGCTGGCTTCTCCTCCATCCCCGTGCGCTCCTGGAGAGGCAGACAGCCTGCCAAGCCGGCCAGGCTCCCAGCAAACAGAGAGAAGGTCCCAGCCGGGTCACAGGCCCAGGGGCCACCGAGGCCAGTGGGATATAAGGAGTAGGGCCCTGGGTGGCGCCCGGCTTAGACGCTGGAGGCTTTTGAGGACTCCTCCTGCACTCAAATGCAACCCGCCCAGCTGGAGGATGTCAGCGGGGTCACAGCACCCCAGAGCGGGGCTACAGGACCCCAGGCCGGGACAGGCTCTGCGGTCCCCCTGCGGTCCCTGGTCCCGCCCCCTGATGAAGTTGAAGGCAGAGGACCCCCACTCGCTCCCGCTCTCCCCGGTTGCACAGGTGCTCCCCCGGTCGGCGCCCCAGTGCGCTGGCACACGATCACCATCGAGAGCAGCGCGGGGCCCCACCTGCTCTTACCGGAGTCCCGCCGGGCTCCTGCTCCGGCCGCCCACCCACCCAGGCGCCCCATGGCCCAGAGCCCAGGCGCGGGCTTGGGGGCTGCGGAGCGGCGGCTGCGCGGGGGGCCGGGCCGGTCCAGCGCGGGGGGCCGGGCCGGTCCAGCTCCGGCGCGCGGCTAGTGGGAGGCACTGGGTTTCCGGCGCGGAGACTAGGGCGGCGGCAGAACCGGCGGCGCGGGGCGGGGCGCGCGAAGCCGTCCGACTGGTCTGACGGCGGCAGCGCGGGGCCGGGCGGGCGGGCGCCTTCTCCACGATCTGCGGTATTCCAGACGGGCCGGCCGCCGGCGTCTGGACCCCGCTCCGGTGTCCTCCTCCAGCCCAGGAATCAGCCGGTATCTCAGACGTGTGCACGACCCGGAGCCGGGCCAAATTCGAGTCCCTCCAAACCCATCCTGTAGTATTTCTTATTTGGACTCAAGAAAAAAGTGGCATTATTTGAGCTCGTAATTTCAGCCGTCTATAACTTGATTTATGGTGAAGTTTCGCATGATGGTTTAGGGATCGGTGGCTTGGAGACGAATAGCTGTGTCTTGAAACTTGAATTTGTCTTAGTAAACATGTCCTCAGAGGTCGTGGTATTGGCAGGAGGCTCTTATTTTTCAGTGCCCCACTAGATGCCACTCTGGTTTCTGTCTGTAACTGTGTAAGGCGCTCTGTGAAAATCGAAGTGAGTCCATATTTCTAGTGCAGTCAGTGATACTTTAGCTTCCTTAGAGATAGACAACAGAAGTCTGTTTCTTTCTCCTTTCTTTTCTTCTTTGGCCCCATCTCACCGAGGATCCCCACCGCCTGCAGTGGAAGCGCAGAGTCTTAACCACTGGACCACCTGGCAGTCCTTAGAAGTTCCTCTGTGTTGGATGAGGTCCTCTTCAAGCAACAACAGCAGCTATTACTAGTATTTAATATATGAGCGTTATCAATATGCCAGCCACTAGCTCTCTACCTGTCTTAATACTTAATCCTGTAATCACCCTATGAGGTAGAAAGCCATCCCTATAAAGGAAACGGAGGCACAGAGAGGTGAAGTAACCTGACCCATGACACACAGACAGGAGCTGTCTGTCACCATGCAATGCTTTGCTTTGTCATTTTTGGATGACAGACTTGATGCTAGGTCAGCAATCCTACAAGTCAATAATCATTTGTTTAGTAATGGTAGAAACATTTACTGTGTACCTACTGTATNAAAAAAAAAAGTACAATTTAGGGCTTCCATGGTGGTCCAGTGGTTAGAACTCTGCCAGTAAATTCAGGGGACCCAGGTTTGACCCCTGGTCCAGGAAGATCCCACATGCTGCAACTAAGCCTGTGTGCCACAATTACTGAAGCTTGAACTCTGCAACAAGAGAAGACACCGAAGTGAGAAGCCCAGGCACTGCAACTAGAGAGTTGGCCCCGCTCGCTGCAAATAGAGAAAAGCCCACAGGCAGCAAGACCCAGTGCAGCCAAAATTAAATAATAAAATTAATTCAAAAATACTTTTTTAAAAAGTACAATTCATACACGCTCATTTACAAATAGAACATTTGTTCACAAGCACTCTCAATTGCCTCTGAGGAGGACTGGGAATCAGAGGACAGGACAACAAGAGAGATTTCTGTGTTCCTTAAAGGCTGTTTGAAAAAACATCTGTAAAAAACAATTTTTAACAGGCAAGAGTACCTTTCAAAATATTTTTAGAAGAATTTGTAACCCACACAAAGATTGTCTTAAAAAGAAGAAAAGAGGTGGAATGCATCCGTAAGCCCTGCTGTTGTTTCTCTAAGGACCCCCTGCTGTGAGACACCCTAACAAACATCCCTTCAGCCAAAGCTTCTCTCTCTCTTTCAGAACACGTGGCTCTAAAACTGCACCACATGATTATAAACTCTGATGATTCTTCAGTCACTAGCTGTGTAGAAAAGTGGGCAACTTGCTTCTTGCTGGCTTCAGTTTTCTCATCTGTGAGAGGAAGTTGTCTGTACCTCACAGACGTGCTATGAGGTTGGTTTGTGTTTGCACATAATGTGCTTAAGGGAGAGCCTAGCATATAGTACAAACCAGCATACCCTCCTGTCTCTCTTTTGAGCCTGCTAATCAGATTATTCTTTGTAAAAGATTATTGGAATTTTCCTAGACGGCAACAGTTTTGCTCCTCATAGCCAGTCTTTACTGATTTGAAAAACTTGTGGTCTGCCTCCCACTTTAGCTCATGTCCTTTTAATGGATGCTGGGTGTAAGAAAAACAAGGGAGGGATTTCCCGGGTGTTCCAGTGGTTAAGACTCTATGCTTCCAACTTAGGGGGTGAGGGTTCAATCCCTGGTTGGAGAACCAGGATCCCACATGCCAAGGGGTATGGCCAAAAAATAAATAAATAATTTTAAAATTAAATTACAAAAAAGGAAAGCAAGTGATACCTCTCCTGCCAAGAGACACACTCTCCATCTCTGGTGATTGCCTATTACCCTGCTAGTGTAAACCACCAGGCCCGATCCTGAGTTTCTTACTTGTGCGCATGCAAAGTCACTTTAGTCATGTCTGACTCTTTGCGACTCTATGGACTGTAGCCCGCCAGGCTCCTCTGTCCATAGGATTCTCCAGGCAAGAATACTGGAGTGGGTTGCCATTTCTTTCTACAGGGGATCTTCCCAACGCAGGGATTGAACCAGCATCTTTTATATCTCCTACATCGGCAGGGGGGCTCTTTACCACCAGCGCCACATGGGAAGTTTTCTTGGGAGCATGTAAATCTTCTTGTCATGGAAGCTGAGAGCATCACCTGCCCTCCTGTATGTCTCCGGTCAGCAGTCTAAACCCATTCCCTCAAATGAGAGCCGCAGATGCCTGCTCACTTCCCATGGCCATGAAGGCCTCCCTCCCATTCCTCTAACATGTTCAGTAATGCCCAGTCTGCTCCAGCTTCCTTTATATCTCCGGGCCTTTGCACTTGCTCTTCCCTCTGCCCGGAATGTTCTTTCCCTAGAGAGTCTTGTCTATTGGCTCCTCAGCACAGCCTGCCCTGACCACCCTATTGAACCCAGGAGCCCCTATCACCTTCTCACCCCTTTGTTTATAGCATTTATCTGACATGACGATAAAACTGTTATTGTTACTGTGGGCTTCCTTGGTGGCTCAGACAGTAAAGAATCTGCCTGCAATGCAAGAGGCCCAGGTTCGTTCCCTGGGTTGGGAAGATCTCCTGGAGAAGGGAATGGCAACCCACTCCAGTATTCTTCCCTGGAGAATTCCGTTGACAGAGGACCCTGGCAAGCTACAGTCTGTGGGGTCGCAAGGAGTCAGACATGACCGAGCAAATCTCTGCGTTACCTATCTGTTGTCACTGTCCATTTCTCTCCACTGGAAAATAAACTCCATGAGAAAAGCAAGACAGAAAGACTATCTTATTCAGTGATGTATACTTAACCCCAGAACAGTGCCTAACATGTGGGCCCTCAGTATTTGTCAAGTAAATGAACAAATAAGTGACTCAAAAGAATATGTCTTCTGGGATTTCCATGGTGGTCCAGTGGCTAAGATTCCTTGCTCCCAATGCAGAGGGCCTGGGTTTGATACCTTGTCAGGGAAGTAAATCCCACNCACCCAAGGAAATGGGGAACAGCTGGCTTCTCCTCCATCCCCGTGCGCTCCTGGAGAGGCAGACAGCCTGCCAAGCCGGCCAGGCTCCCAGCAAACAGACAGAAGGTCCCAGCCGGGTCACAGGCCCAGGGGCCACCGAGGCCAGTGGGATATAAGGAGTAGGGCCCTGGGTGGCGCCCGGCTTAGACGCTGGAGGCTTTTGAGGACTCCTCCTGCACTCAAATGCAACCCGCCCAGCTGGAGGATGTCAGCGGGGTCACAGCACCCCAGAGCGGGGCTACAGGACCCCAGGCCGGGACAGGCTCTGCGGTCCCCCTGCGGTCCCTGGTCCCGCCCCCTGATGAAGTTGAAGGCAGAGGACCCCCACTCGCTCCCGCTCTCCCCGGTTGCACAGGTGCTCCCCCGGTCGGCGCCCCAGTGCGCTGGCACACGATCACCATCGAGAGCAGCGCGGGGCCCCACCTGCTCTTACCGGAGTCCCGCCGGGCTCCTGCTCCGGCCGCCCACCCACCCAGNTCCCGCTCTCCCCGGTTGCACAGGTGCTCCCCCGGTCGGCGCCCCAGTGCGCTGGCACACGATCACCATCGAGAGCAGCGCGGGGCCCCACCTGCTCTTACCGGAGTCCCGCCGGGCTCCTGCTCCGGCCGCCCACCCACCCAGGCGCCCCATGGCCCAGAGCCCAGGCGCGGGCTTGGGGGCTGCGGAGCGGCGGCTGCGCGGGGGGCCGGGCCGGTCCAGCTCCGGCGCGCGGCTAGTGGGAGGCACTGGGTTTCCGGCGCGGAGACTAGGGCGGCGGCAGAACCGGCGGCGCGGGGCGGGGCGCGCGAAGCCGTCCGACTGGTCTGACGGCGGCAGCGCGGGGCCGGGCGGGCGGGCGCCTCCTCCACGATCTGCGGTATTCCAGACGGGCCGGCCGCCGGCGTCTGGACCCCGCTCCGGTGTCCTCCTCCAGCCCAGGAATCAGCCGGTATCTCAGACGTGTGCACGACCCGGAGCCGGGCCAAATTCGAGTCCCTCCAAACCCATCCTGTAGTATTTCTTATTTGGACTCAAGAAAAAAGTGGCATTATTTGAGCTCGTAATTTCAGCCGTCTATAACTTGATTTATGATGAAGTTTCGCTTGATGGTTTAGGGATCGGTGGCTTGCAGACGAATAGCTGTGTCTTGAAACTTGAATTTGTCTTAGTAAACATGTCCTCAGAGGTCGTGGTACTGGCAGGAGGCTCTTATTTTTCAGTGCCCCACTAGATGCCACTCTGGTTTCTGTCTGTAACTGTGTAAGGCGCTCNGCATGATGGTTTAGGGATCGGTGGCTTGGAGACGAATAGCTGTGTCTTGAAACTTGAATTTGTCTTAGTAAACATGTCCTCAGAGGTCGTGGTATTGGCAGGAGGCTCTTATTTTTCAGTGCCCCACTAGATGCCACTCGAGTTTCTGTCTGTAACTGTGTAAGGCGCTCTATGTGAAAATCGAAGTGAGTCCATATTTCTAGTGCAGTCAGTGATACTTTAGCTTCCTTAGAGATAGACAACAGAAGTCTGTTTCTTTCTCCTTTCTTTTCTTCTTTGGCCCCATCTCAGCGAGGATCCCCACCGCCTGCAGTGGAAGCGCAGAGTCTTAACCACTGGACCACCTGGCAGTCCTTAGAAGTTCCTCTGTGTTGGATGAGGTCCTCTTCAAGCAACAACAGCAGCTATTACTAGTATTTAATATATGAGCGTTATCAATATGCCAGCCACTAGCTCTCTACCTGTCTTAATACTTAATCCTGTAATCACCCTATGAGGTAGAAAGCCATCCCTATAAAGGAAACGGAGGCACAGAGAGGTGAAGTAACCTGACCCATGACACACAGACAGGAGCTGTCTGTCACCATGCAATGCTTTGCTTTGTCATTTTTGGATGACAGACTTGATGCTAGGTCAGCAATCCTACAAGTCAATAATCATTTGTTTAGTAATGGTAGAAACATTTACTGTGTACCTACTGTATGTATGCCAGGCACAGACCAGGTACTGTGGAACAGAAGCCTGAATCAAGTACTCAGAAAGTTCACCGTCCAGCAGGGGAGTGGTATGTTGTGAACTGGTGCTGGGAAATGAGGAGCCACTCCCTGAGGGAAAAGACCCTAGCAAGGAGGGAACCACACAGGGAAAAGGTGCAACAGGTAACTGCGTGCAAGCTCCCCTCAAATCCTTGGCTGACTCCTGAATGAACAGGCATGGGGCAAGAACCCACATGACCCAAAGGAAAACAAAAGCTGAACAGAAATTTGAACAGTTTGTTGCCTGCTGCTGGGAAGTTTGGACTCAAGTCCTGCTGTCTTCGAGCTGCTTTGTGAACACTTGGCTTTTTTGTTTCTATTTAAAATTTTTTTTATTATTTTGAGGTCCAGTTGATTTATGACACTGTGTAAGTTTCAGGTGTACAACATAGTGATTTACATTTTTTGAAAGTTATACTCAATTTATAATTATTATAAAACATTGGCTATGTTCCCTTTGCTGTAAAATATATCCCTGTAGCTTATTTATATTATATGAAGAAGTTTGTTCCCCTTAATCCTCCACCCCTAGTTTACCCCCTCATCCCTCCCCTTTCCCCACGTAAGCACTGGTTTGTTTCTATGTCTGCAAGTCTGTTTCTTTTTTTGCTATTTTTGCCAGCTTGTTGTATTTTTAGATACCACGTGTAAGTGATGTTATGCAGTATTTTTCTTTCTCTGACTTATTTCAGTAAGCATGATGCCCTCTAAGTCCATCCATGTTGTTGTAAATGGCAAACTTTCATTCATGTCTATGTCTGAGTAGTATTTCATTGTGTGTGTGTGTGTGTGTGTGTATTTATCCCACATGTTCTTTATTCACCTGTTTATGGACACTTGTGTTGCTTCCTTATTTTGACTGTTGTAAATGCTGCTTCAACTGTCCACTGAAACTTCAGAATGACACACTTGAGGAGTAAAGACTACATTCCCAGATTAAGGAATATATGCCAGGATTAGGGACAAATCAAGAGAAATCTAAAACCAAGCCCCTACAAAACCAAGGTGAGTTTCCGGTCATTTGATTTCCTGCCAGAACAAAATTTGACACTATTTACAGGAAAATAAAAAAATCNCAGGATTAGGGACAAATCAAGAGAAATCTAAAACCAAGCCCCTATAAAACCAAGGTGAGTTTCCAGTCATTTGATTTCCTGCCAGAACAAAATTTGACACTATTTACAGGAAAATTAAAAAATCCAGAATGCATCATTCACAATATCTACCATACGACAACAACAATGGGGGAAAAAAATAGTAGACATTGTGAATAGAATATGTGAACTATGGTCAAAAAGAGGGAGGGGAAACAATTACTGTATACCCACTAAAAGGAAGAAAAAACCAACCTTGCTAACTCAAGGAAAACTGTTAAGTATGGGGTTTCCCCTCATATTAAGCAATTCTCCAACTCTTCAGACCAGTATGATGTCCTATAATTTAATTATGACACTGCTGCTGCTGCTGCTGCTGCTGCTAAGTCGCTTCAGTTGTGTCTGACTGTGTGTGACCTCATAGACGCCAGCCCACCAGGCTCCCCCGTCCCCGGGATTCTTCAGGCAAGAACGCTGGAGTTGGTTGCCATTTCCTTCTCCAATGTATAAAAGTGAAAAGTGAAAGTGAAGTTGCTCAGTAGTGTTCAANTAGACGCCAGCCCACCAGGCTCCCCCGTCCCTGGGATTCTTCAGGCAAGAACGCTGGAGTTGGTTGCCATTTCCTTCTCCAATGTATAAAAGTGAAAAGTGAAAGTGAAGTTGCTCAGTAGTGTTCAACCCTCAGTAACCCCATGGACTGCAGCCTTCCAGGCTCCTCCGTCCATGGGATTTTCCAGGCAAGAGTACTGGAATGGGGTGCCATTGCCTTCTCCTACTCAAGAGTTATTGCAGAACCCACAGGCTAGGGGCTGCCCCTCACTTCAAATGCCAGTCACAAGTTCCAGGTTGTCACCTGGAATTCTCACTCACTGGCTATAAATTAAGGACTCCCAGGACCCTCTCCTCAGGCTTGTTAATTTCTAGAGTGGCCCACAGAACTCAAGAATCACTTGACTTACTGCTACCAGTTTACTTTAAAGGATGTAACTCAGGAACAACCAAATGCAATGGACACATAGGACAAAGTATGGGAAAGTGTGCAAAGCTTCTATACCATCTCCAGGCCCACCACCCTCCTGGTACACAGATGTGTTCACCAACCCATTCTTTCAAGAGGTTGAAGAAGCTCTTCAAACACAGTTCTTTAGGGTTTTTATGGAGGGTCCATATGTAGGCATATGATTAATTAAACCATTGAACTTTGGTGACTAAATTCAATCTACATACCTCTCTGCTCCCTGGAGATCAAGAGGATAGTACTGAAAGTTCCAATCCTCTAGTTGAATGATGGTTTCACCTGGCAACCAGTCCCCATCTATAGGAGCTTTCCAAAAGTCACTTCATTAACATAAACTCAGGCATTTTGAAAGCTGCTTATTATGAATAACAGACAACTCTCCTTCACCTTTGTCACTGCAGAGCTATTTCAGAAGCTGAAGACAAAACAAACAAATATTACAACAAAAGATGCTCCTATTACTCTCAGAAAATTACAAGAGGCTTTAGGAGTTCTGTGCCAGGAACCAGGAGCAAAGACCAAATATGTATTTCTTATTATATCACAATGATCATGCCTGCAGGCTTCTCTGGTAGATTAGTAGTAAAGAATCCACCTGCTGATGTAGGAGACTTGGGTTCGATCTCTGGGTCAGGAAGATCCCCTGAAGAAGGAGATGGCAACCCAGTCCAGTATTCTTGCCTGGGAAAACCCATAGGCAGAGGAGCCTGGTGGGCTGCAGTCCATGCGGTCACAAAGAGTCAGACACGACTCAGCAGCTGACAGCACACTCACAACCTATGTTGCAATGTTCCCCTCCTACTGCTGTGAGTCATAAACTCTCTCTTGTCTTCGCCAGTGTCTATGAAAATTGTGACATGCTAACTTTCTGGCTTACAAGAGGAGTAAAATTAAATCTCAGATCCTTTCATAGCTACCAACTTAACAGAGATGAAGAGAAAAGTCTTGTAAGGAACCAGGGGGAAAAAAATACACATTGCACACATGGATCCAGTGATAGGAACAATGGCTAACTTCTCATCAGAAACAATGTAAGCCAAAAGACAAGGGGACATCAAGTTTAAGTGTTGAAAGGACAAAGGTCTATTAACTTATAGTTTCTGTATCTAGTTAAAAACATGTTTAAAATGGAAATCTAAATAAAGATATTGTCAAATAAACAAAACTAGTTTTTGCCACCAGCAGATTCACACTACAGAAGAAAGTGAAGAAAAATTTCAGGATGAGGAAATGATGCAAGATAAAATTTAGAATCTACAGAAAGAAAGAGAACAGGAAATGATAAATATATTAGTGAACATAAAAAACAATTTTCTTTCTTGTATTCAATGAGTTAAAAATCAACTAACAATTTAGATTTTAAAACCCCAATAATATTAGGGGGGTTATAATGCATGTAGAAGAAGCAAGGACTATGACGAGAAAAGCACAAAGCCAAAGGGAAGGTAAATAAAACCATATTGTTGCAAGTTTCTTACATATGAAGCTTTATAATATTAACTCAGAGTAGTGTCAGTATAAGATATAAAAATAACTTGAAATAGAGAAGTCAGGAAAGCTATGAAAAAGAAGCAAAAAAAAAAAAAAAAGACAAATAGCAAGATTGAAAAGTTACCAAGAACTACTGTACACACTCCAATTAAAAGATAGAACTTGTCAAAATGACTAAGAAAAGTCTCAACTCTAATGCATAGAAAAGATACCCAACTCTACATTTAGAAAAAGTAAACAAAAAAGAAGGGACACAAATAACAACAAGTAGCAAGATTGAAAAGTTATCAACAACTATATTAAACACTTCAGTTAAAAGGCAAGATTTGTCAAAACGACTAAGAAAAGACCCAATGCTTTGTTTAGAAAAGATTCACTTGAAGATATAGACAGGTTGAGAGTAAATGAGTGAATAAATTATACAATGTAAACAGTAAGCCTGAGAAAGCTCAGTGTGGTTATATTAAGNTAAAACAAGTAGCAAGATTGAAAAGTTATCAACAACTATATTAAACACTTCAGTTAAAAGGCAAGATTTGTCAAAATGACTAAGAAAAGACCCAATGCTTTGTTTAGAAAAGATTCACTTGAAGATATAGACGGGTTGAGAGTAAATGAGTGAATAAATTATACAATGTAAACAGTAAGCCTGAGAAAGCTCAGTGTGGTTATATTAAGTTTGTACAAAGTAGACTTCAACACAAGGAGTATTCCCCCAATTAAAAAGTGTCATTTTTATAAAGATAAAAGGATCAATTCATCAAGAAAACATAACCCTAAATATGATGGATCTAACAATCAAACTTCCACTACATCAAGCAGAAATTAACAGAACAAAAGAGAGAAATATAAAATTCACAGAGTATTTTAACACCTCTCTCAGTAATTAATAACACAAGTACAAAGTCATAAGGGTACAGAAGATGTAAACACTATAATTTATCATTATGAAATCAACATTATAGAATATTATACAACCGACAGCAGGATATATATTCTTTTCAAAGACACGTGAACTTTAACCAAGACCAACTATTTGGACTATCAGTCAGTGGGTTGAAATTGTAGAGATTATGTCTTCTCAATCAGAATGAAATTAAGCTAGAAATCAGCAGCAATACTTTATCTAGAAAATGCCCTAATATTTGGAAATCAAGCATTATGCCTCTAAATAACCCAGGAGTCAGAGAAGATATTACAGGGAAAATTNTGAAATTGTAGAGATTATGTCTTCTCAATCAGAATGAAATTAAGCTAGAAATCAGCAGCAATACTTTATCTAGAAAATGCCCTACTATTTGGAAATCAAGCATTATGCCTCTAAATAACCCAGGAGTCAAAGAAGATATTACAGGGAAAATTAGGAAATACTCCAAACTGAAAAGGCATGAAGACAAATAAACATACCAGTATAATGGAAGTAAAGTGTCCAAATATAGTTCCACACATGTATGGTCAATTGGCATCATTCGGCAAAGTGTCAAGGTAATTAAGTGAAAAAAGGAGTCTTTCTACAAATGGTTCTGGAACACCTAGAACTCTGTATTGTAAGAACATAAACTTTGGGACTTGTATCTAGAACATATAAAGAAATCTTTCAACTCAGTGAAAAATGGGCAAAATATTTGAATAGACATTTCTCCAAATAAAATATACAAATGACCAATAAGCTTATGAGAAGATGCTTGACATCATTAGACATCAGAGAAATACAAATCAAAATGCCAGTGAGATACTACTTCCCANGGATGAAGGCGAAGCGCTTGTCCTGCTCCCTGTTCTGGTTCAAGTCGGTGATGTTCACGGCCTGGAAGTCAAGAAGAAGCAAGTGAGGGCAGAGGAGCAGAAAGGTCCTTGCAGCCCACCTGGCCATCTGGCTGCCTAGAGTAAGTGCTGGGGAAATGCTGGCCTGGCAAAAGTGTCCTTGGCCTCAGGACAGCCTCACACAAGGAGGTTGTCCTGTGCTTACACCTTGATTTGGGGACATCTGACCACTGTAGCCTGGGTCCATATGTTTGGCAAACACATAGTACCATCAACAGAGGCCAAGGCCTGTGGAGGCTGGATTCTGTCGTGTCTGCACCTCTGAGAGATAGTAGAGTGCAGCAGCTGGGCAGGGCATAGCAGCCCACATTATCCGCAATATCCTGGTCATTGCTACTCCACACAAAGCAGGTAGTCACTTTCCACTAAAGTGCCTGTTCACTAGTGGACAGAGAGGACAATGCCACAGTGACAGCCATTCTCGTTTGGGTTATGATTTTGTCCAACAGTCCCNTCATTGCTACTCCACACAAAGCAGGTAGTCACTTTCCACTAAAGTGCCTGTTCACTAGTGGACAGAGAGGACAATGCCACAGTGACAGCCATTCTCGTTTGGGTTATGATTTTGTCCAACAGTCCCCTGATAGAAAGCTCTCTTTTTCTAGGGCTGATAGCCCATTAATGTTGCATAGGTGCACAAGGCCCTGGAGGGGATGCCAGCTCATGGATTTGAGTAGATAAGGGCTGAAAAAGAATGGTTCCAAAAGTTGGCTTTACTGGAAGAGGGCAAGTTATAGTAGGTTAGTGGCCCTTAGGCAAGAGAGTGACACACAGACACTGAGGTCCCCAAAGGAGCCATGCCTCCTAGTATCCTCACCCTGGTAATCCCCTGTGTCATTGAGGCTAGACTTAGCCACATGGCAAGCTTTAGTTAATTAGACATTAATGGTATGATACAAACAAAAGTTTAATAAGTGCTTTCACACTAAGGCTTGCCTTTTTGGAGTTAGCCCTCTTGGAAACCAACCATCATGCTGTAAGGAAGCTTAAGCTGACAACTGAAATCAGTGAGACCATGTGGAAGGAGAACCTGGAGTTGAGCCCCAGCTAAGATCCCTGCTGAATGTGGCTGCAGAAGGGAACTCAGCTACAACACGGGGCATAGATCTACCTAGCTGATTCTAGTAAACCAACAGAATCATGAGAAAGGACACACTGTGCTCGTTTTAAGCCACTGAGTTTGGGGGTGGTTGTTGTCTGAGGCAGGTCCTTACCTCTAACTTGAGCTTGATCTCATCTCCAGATTTGACACAGGCCAGGCACAGCTTCCCCCCATGGATCCCCAGGAACATAGTATGGGGTTCGATGGGTACCACGTCTATCTTCTCTGGGGAAGAACAAAGGGGAAGTTCAGGTTGTAGAGAAGAGGAGGCAGAGATGGAGAAGACACAGCAGGCTGGACTCTCCCTGGGAAACTTTCTGTTCCCCTAACTAAAATCCTGGGCTTCCCTGGTGGCTCAGTGGCAAAGAATACTTCTGCAATGCAGGAGACAAGGGTCTGATGCCCACATCGGGAAGATCCCCTGGAGAAGATGATGGCAACCCACTCCAATATTCTTGCCTAGGCAATCCATGGACAGAGGAACCTGGCAGCCTACCATCCATGGGTTGTGAAAGAGTCAAATACAACTTAGCAACTAAAAAAAACAAGCAGATTGAAACCCCAAGGTCAGAAGGACAGTGAGGCCCCATCTTCTTAGTCAGGATCCAAACAGAAGATCAAACCAATCACACTATCTAGCTACTCCTCAAGGACCAAGGCACCTAAATTCTGCTCCAAGTGATTGCTACCCTGCTCTTCTTTCCCTGGGCTTCCCAGGTGGCTCAGTGGTAGAGAATCCACCTGCCAATGCAGTAATGCAAGAGACAAGGGTTTTATCCCTGGGTCAGAAAGATCACCTGGAGGAGCAAATGGCAACCCACTCCAGTATTCTTGCCTGGAAAATCCCATGGACAGAGAAGCCTGGTGAGCTACAGTCTATGGGGTCACAAGAGTTGGACATGGTTGAGTACGTGCACACATCCCCTTCCCCAGGACCTCTGTGCTCTAGGTCCACAGGTGTGCTGCCCATGGGGCCCAGTAACAATATCAGGAGTGGGGCCCAACGGCTTGGTCCACAGAAGCCTCAATGGGTTTGAACCCTTTTTTCCCCCCGCGGTGATCTCCATGCAGTCATTAGGAGTGAAGACCTCAGTTTCTCTGTGCTTTAACATCCTTATTTGGAGAGTTACCAGAGGACAGGAAAAGTGGGTCTCACACCCTTTAGAGTGAGGAAGGGGCAGAGAACAAGAATGGGCATCATGCCATTCTACAATACCAAACCAGCCAACAAGGATATGAAAACATCCTAGAGGGCTGGTGCTGGAAGAAACCCACATCCGATCATCCAGTTGCCCTTCTTTTATTAAGGGGAAAACCAAGGAACAGAGTGAGTGAGTCTTGTTCAAATTCATCCAGGTTGACATAGATCTGGAATATGACTCAATGTGGTATCCAAGATTAAGGGCTATAACCCAGCCTGTGGATGGTGTATTAGTTTTAGGTGGGAGTGAGAGTTTGAACACACAGAAACACAGGCTTCCTGGGCACTAGAGGAAGAAAAGGGCTGGTCTTGCCTTCTGGGCCCTACCTTCCCATTTGTGGCCTGGGGATATAGTGTCTGTAGGTGGTGGCTCCCAACCTAGGCTCTACCCTCTCTGTCTTCTTGAGGCTCCCCTCATATGTGTTCTTCAATGGCCAGGCCTCTCTAGCTTCAAACGTGGCCACAAAGAACCAACAGGGATTAAGACATGGTATCTAAAATTCCCAGGGTCAAGCCACAGTGCTGCAGACCCCTGGGCAAAGTGGCCAGTGCCCACTCAGCATTGACCTTCCTGGCCACCACTCACCCTCTAATTTAGTATTTGGTCCTTGCAAGTATCCAGCAACTAGTTGGTTGTTCCTCAGGTAGAAGATCTTCTGGTTGACATCCCAGATCCTGAAAAACAGAAGGACCCAGCTATAGTGGACAGCTGCTGTGTGCCCAGCCCCTTCTCTGTATTCCCCAGAGTGTGTTCAGTTTTCTCCCAGGGATGTGGAATTAAACACACCCATAGCATGAATGTGAGGTCTGAGGTCAACACTGGTTAAGAAACAGACCCAAATCCCAGATCTGGTAGGCCCCATGTGCCTGCCTTCTACCCCTCTTCTCACCTTGTTTCTCATCCTCAGCTTCCCAAGCAGCCACCTCCTACGTCAGCAAAGCAGACTCTAGATTAGGCCCATTAATAAGCTTCCTGAGTGTAGACATGTTCTTTGTCTGCACCATCCAATATGGTAGCCATCAATCACTTGCAGCTATTGAGACATGCNCAGCCACCTCCTACGTCAGCAAAGCAGACTCTAGATTAGGCCCATTAATAAGCTTCCTGAGTGTAGACATGTTCTTTGTCTGCACCATCCAATATGGTAGCCATCAATCACCTGCAGCTATTGAGACATGCCGCTATGGAGCTCTTGAAATGTGGTGTGATTGCGGATCCACATATTTTCTAATTTTTTTTTTTTTTTTTTTTGGGTCTTGCAGCATGTGGAATCTTAGTTCCCTGACCATGGATCAAACCTGCACCCCTTGCATTGAAGCACAGAGTCTTAACCACTGGATCACCAGAGAAAATCCCCAATTTTTTATTTTCTTGTATGTTTATGAATTTAAATGAAAATCTAAAGAGTCATCTGAGATTAGTGGCCCCCACAGCACAGAGCTAGAAGCTTCAAGGGTCAGGCCCCATTGCAGCTAACTTGCTCCAAGCCTTAGACCATGAAGACTTGTCCCCAAAGTCTGTTCCGTATTGGCAAGTCAACTTCCCTTCCAGATCACCCTGTGGCCTGTTTTTGGCTCCTTGTTTTTTCTTCCTGATGAAGGGGCTCTCTGTCTGAGAACAGGGCTTGTAGCTGTGAGATGGAGTGACAGGGCCCCAGCCAGGATGGGGACACTTCACTCCCTGCTGCCTCCATCCCCCAGCATGACCTTGGACCTGTGCCTCATCTCCTCACCTGTGAAAGGGGGCTGGCAACACCCATCTCATCAGGTGACCTTGAAGAGCCCATGAGCTCAGAGAGAGAGGGTCAATCAAACCATAGCGTTCTTGGCTGGAATGAGCATTTGACCTTTCATGACTATTCTTAGCTCCTGAATGAGCTGAATTCCATCTGAAAGGATTAAACGTTCCTTTCTAGAGGCCTCCAGTGATAACTTCTGGAGATCCCAGCCAATGGGAGGAGGTTGAGGCAGACCCCTGGGAAGGGGAGGGGATTCTCTGGGACCCACACAGGCATGCAGAGTCCCAGCCTGTAGCCTCAGGCGAGAGAAACTCTGGACGAGGAAACAGACAGGGGGACCCTGGACAGGACTCAGCCCAGAGCTCCAGACTGATGGTCAATAGCGCCTGACTGTGCTGGACCATCAGAGGGTTCTCTCCCCTGGGGGCTCAGTTTCCCCATCTGTGACCTGGGGTGAATTCTAACCCTACCTGCATTACAAGGTTGTGAAATCCAAAGGCACGGATAACATTGTGACAGGGTTTTGTGTGATAGTGTTTTGAGGGCTGGAGGGTGAGGTCATCCTGACAAGCCCTGGGACATCGGAGCCCAGAGGCCACATGAAGACAGTGCTCTGAATTAATCACCATCACAACCTGCTATTTTTACAGCAGGGATGGTGACACCTCACCACATTCCTGACCCAGCTTTTAATAATCGGAATAGTTTTCAGGAGCCTGATGAGCTGCAGTCCATAGGGTCGCTGAGAGTCAGACACGACTGAAACCCCTGTCCACCACAATAGTTTTCAGACACTTGACTGCTCATAAAACACTGTCGCAATGTTGTCTGTGCCTTTGGCTTTCACAATCTTGTAATGCAGGTAGGGTTAGAATTCACCCCAGGTCGCAGATGGGGAAACTGAGCCCCCAGGGGAGCTGGACCCTCTGATGGCCCAGCACAGTCAGGCATTGTTAACTATCGGTCTGGAACTTGGGCTGTATCCTGTCCACAGTGACCCTCTCTGTTTCTTTGTCCAGAGCACGCTCCCAGGCTTCAGCCCCAGCATGGCCCCCGGGCTCCCGGGCACATTTCCGTCACCAAGATGCCTGAGCCCCTAGGCAAGTAAGTCAGGCTTCCAGTCAAGCTTTGCACTTCTGGGAGATTTTTAAATACAAGTGCTGAAGATCATGGATGTGGCAGCCAAGCTTAGTTAACTAACCTTAGGCAGCTAACCCTAACCTTAATTATTAAGGGATGCTTAATGGCTCAGACAGTAAAGCGTCTGTCTATAATGCGGGAGACCCAGGTTCAATCCCTGGGTGGGGAAGATCTCCTGGAGTAGGAAATGACAACCTACTCTAGTATTCTTGCCTGGAAGATCCCATGAACAGAGGAACCTGGTAGGCTACAGTCCATGGGGTCGCAAAGAGTTGGACATGACTGAGTGACTTCACTTCACTTCACTTTCAAGCCCAAGCCCAGGGCAGCCCCAGATGGCTGTGTCCTGCATCGCTTTTCTACCCCTCTGGCCCCAGTTCCTTGGGGTCAGCCTTACCTGAAGGCTTGCATCTCGTAGGGTCTCTTTCCCAGGGGGTGGCAGGCTGTTTCTGAATGGAACAGGAAGAGGAGGAGACAGATTAGGTAACTGTGGATGTAGATCTCCATCCTGTGACCTCGAGGCGATGGGAGACTGCCATTTCGGACCCAGAGAACCTGCTTATAAAGAAAAGAGTGGCTCACCCAGCCGGGCTGCGGGTGCTTGTCCCACGAAAAGGAACGGAAACGCCTGCACATTTCCAAAACGAGAAACCTTGCTGTTGTCACTTTCAACCCTGCTGAGTGTCGCAATGGGATGTCGTAACCCATTCCCTCCCCTTTTCCTCTGTGCAATTTCCCCAAAATCGAGATTTCTATTTCCCCTTCACTCAGTTCCTGGGAAGGAGGGCACAATGAAAACCTAAGCCCCTCATCTGCCCGACAGGTATCCTGAGGCTTTGAAAAACCAAATGCGAGTAGAAATGTCCCCCTCTTGTAAGAAGCCAAGGGGCAGTGTTCCCAGTGCACGTCAGAGACTCGGGCTATTTTGTGTTCTTTGAAAGAGGGACAGGCTTGCTGGACCTTGGACCAGGGGCTGGCAAATACTCTGTCAAAGATCAGATAGCAAACGTTTTAGGATTTCTGGGGCCATGCATCATTATTACTCAACTCAACTGTCATAGTTGAAAGCAATCTTAGACAAGATGTAATGTGTGCATGTGTGCAGTCACTAAGTCGTGTCTGACTCTTTATGACCACATGGTCTGTAGCCCACCATGCTCCTCTGTCCATGAGATTCTCCAGGCAAGCATACTGGAGCGGATTGCCATTTCCTCCTCCAGGTGACCTTCCCAGTCCAGGGATCAAACCCATGTCTCCTGCATTGGCAGACAGATTTTTCCCCATTGAGCCACTGGGGAAGCCCAGCCAATCTGCAAACCCACAAGCTAATTGGGTTCCAGGACAACTTTATTTACAAAACAGGTGGTGGCTGGATTTGGCCTGAGGCTTGCTTTCTCCTAACTTCCTGAGAGGCGACTTTGAAACCAACTCTATTCCTGTTATCCTTGCTTTGAAGTTACGGTCTTGGGAAAATGGGATGAACTCTACATTCCATTTGGGATGGAAATGAATCCAAAATTTGCCTCTGGTACGTGCTATTTGCCACCTGTGTGACTTGGAACAAATAGTTTGTTTGGGTCTCTGTTTCTACCTCTTCATACTCAGAATGAGGGTGATTATGTCATCCTTATGGGTACAGGGAGAGGAGAAATATGAGAGGGAGGAAGGGACAAAGGAACTTGGGAAGGGAGGAGGAAACAGAGGGAAGGAGGGAGATTGGTTGATTGGAAGGTGAAAGTTCTGGGTCAGAGTAGGCATTCAGAAACATTAACTTCCTTTCTTACTACATTCTAGACAGGGAAAAGGAACGTATATTCCTCTTTATGGACAGAGAAGAGTTGAAGCGGGTCCTACATGATCTCAATGGTAGGAGGATGGACCGCTAGAGCAGAAGGACAGATTGTGGCATTTGAAAACTTGATGGGCACTCAGCATCATCCTGCCTCACCCCATCCTTGTTTCTGAAGAAGACCCAGAGGAGGAAAGACATCTGCCCAAGGTCACACAGCTTGTCCATGGCAAGGTACAGCCAGAAATCCAGGTCTCCTGGTTCCCACCCAAGGTACACCCTATTACAGCAGCAGATCTTGAAGAGTCTGACTTTATTTTCAGCCAACCCATCAGAGGTTGTGTTCAAATGAGGGTAAAATCTGTGAAAAAGGAAGGCTGCGTGACATATTTGAAAGTTACTTTTTTTTTTTTTTTTTTACTTTACAATACTGTATTGGTTTTGCCATACATCAAAATGAATCTGCCAGGGGTATACATAAGTTCCCACTTCTGAACCCCCCTCCCACCTCTCTCCCCATACCATCGCTCTGGGTTATCCCAGTGCACCAGCCCCAAGCATCCTGTATCCTGCACTGAACCTAGACTGGCGATTCGTTTCTTATATGATATTATACATGCTTCAATGCCATTCTCCCAAATCATCCCACCCTTTCCCTCTCCCACAGAGTCAAAAATTCTGTTCTGTACATCTGCATTTCTTTTGCTGTCTCACATACAGGATTATCGTTACCATCTTTCTAAATTTCATATATATATGTTAGTATACTGTATTGGTGTTTTTCTTTTTGGCTTACTTCACTCTGTATAATCGGCTCCAGTTTCATCCACCTCGTTAGAACTGAAAGTTAATAGGAGAGTGGATCTTAAAAGTTCTCATCATGAGTAAAAGCAAAAAATTAATTGTATTACTGTGTTGTACATCTGAAACTCACATAATGTAATGTATCAGTTGTTGCTGTTTAGTCGCTTAGTTGGAGAAGGTGATGGCAACCTACTCCGGTACTCTTGACTGGAAAATCCCATGGACGGAGGAGCCAGGTGGGCTGCAGTCCATGGGGTCACGAAGAGTTGGACACAACTGAGCAACTTCCCTTTCACTTTTCACTTTCATGCATTGGAGAAGGAAATGGCAACCCACTCCAGTGTTCTTGTCTGGAGAGTACCAGGGACAGGGGAGCCTGGGACAGCCATGGGCTGCCAACTATGGGGTCACACAGAGTCGGACATGACTGAAGTGACTTAGCAGCAGTAGTAACAGTCGCTAAGTTATGTCCACTCTTTTTTGACCCAAAGGCTGTAGCCCGCCAGGCTCCTCTGTCCATAGGATTTCCCAAGCAAGAATACTAGAGTGGGTTGCCATTTCCTATGTTATTTGTACATCATAAGTCAGTTATATCTTGATAAAAACGTTTTTCTTTAAAGAGGAAGTTTGCAAATGAACTTTCTCAGATCTTTGAAGAACTCTTCTTTCAGAGCAAATGCAACATTTCTGCAAAAATTGTGTCACCTCCCTGAGTGGAATGAAACAGCACGTAGGCCCTTTCTGGGCAGGGGGGTAGGAGTCCCTGGAGCTGGGCAGTGGGGTCGATCCTTATCCACTGTGTGTATTAGTTGCTCAGTCATGTCCCGACTCTTTGTGACCCCATGGACTGTAGCCCACCAGGCTACTCTGTCTGTGGGATTTCCAAGGCAAGAATACTGGAGAGGGTTGTCATGCCTTCCTCCAGGGATCTTCCCAACCCAGGGATCAAACCCGCATCTTTTACATCTCCTGCATTGGCAGGAGAGTTCTTTACCACTAGCACCACCTGGGAAGCCACCCCCTACTGGCATCTCTGACTACACGCAGTCTTGCTTCTTGTGCTCAGCCTTCACTCCACTTCCTGAGTTGAGGTTAATGACCATGCCACAGAGTAGACTCTGCCTCCCCCATCAGCACCCCAAGCTCTAGACATCACCGCTATAACTGGTGCCTGCTACGTGCCAAGCCCTGCCCTGCTAGCCACCAGTGACAGCAGAAATAACTAAGACCCACTTCAAGGGAAGCAGGACATTCAGGCGAAATCCATGTCCTAAGAGGGACACGAGACGGGCTCCACGGAGACCACACGGGTGAATCTTCATTGTGGATGTCTGTAAAGTGTTCAGGGCAGTCTGCCCACACAGAAAGTATCCTATACATGAGAACTCTTTCTCAGTTTCAGTTAATGGCACCTTTCAGTTCTAGTATTTCCAATTGCTTCCCTTTTTTTGTAGAGTTACTAGTTGTCTGCCAAAAGTTGCAATCTTGTCTTTTATACCTTCGATTTGTTATTCGTTCAGGTTCTTACAAAGGCTGCTCCAGTTGACTCTATCATTTGAATCCCCGCTGGGTTTCCTTCTATTGTCTCTTTTTCTCTGTTGCACATACTGTCTTGCATGTGCTGATTATTTTATTAACTGTTGGACACTGTAGCAAAAACTGTAGGATCATTTGAGGCTCTGGGTAATGTATACCCACAGAGATACTTCACTTTTTTGGTATGCAAATGTTTATAGCAACATTATTCACAGCCACACATTCTTAACAGTCCAAATCTGAAAACAATCCAAATGTTCTTCAGTGGATGAGTGGACAAACTAGTTATCCTATGATATTGTTGTTGTTGTTTAGCCCCTAAGTCATGTCCGACTCTTTGCAACCCCATGGACTGGAGCCCATCAGGCTTCTCAGTCCATGGGATTTCCCAGGCAAGAATATTAGAGTGGGTTACCATTTCCTTCTCCAGTAGATCTTCCTGACCCAGGGATTGAAGTCGTGTCTCCTACGTTGGCAGGTGGGTTCTTTTCCACAGAGCCACATGGGAAGCCCTATCCTCTGATTACACTGCTGGGCAATAAAAAGAAGCAAAATGTTGCTACATGCAACAACATGGATGAATCTCCAAAACCTGGTCATGAATGAAAGAAGTTAAGNCCCGACTCTTTGTGACCCCATGGACTGTAGCCCACCAGGCTACTCTGTCTGTGGGATTTCCAAGGCAAGAATACTGGAGAGGGTTGTCATGCCTTCCTCCAGGGATCTTCCCAACCCAGGGATCAAACCCGCATCTTTTACATCTCCTGCATTGGCAGGAGAGTTCTTTACCACTAGCACCACCTGGGAAGCCACCCCCTACTGGCATCTCTGACTACACGCAGTCTTGCTTCTTGTGCTCAGCCTTCACTCCACTTCCTGAGTTGAGGTTAATGACCATGCCACAGAGTAGACTCTGCCTCCCCCATCAGCACCCCAAGCTCTAGACATCACCGCTATAACTGGTGCCTGCTACGTGCCAAGCCCTGCCCTGCTAGCCACCAGTGACAGCAGAAATAACTAAGACCCACTTCAAGGGAAGCAGGACATTCAGGCGAAATCCATGTCCTAAGAGGGACACGAGACGGGCTCCACGGAGACCACACGGGTGAATCTTCATTGTGGATGTCTGTAAAGTGTTCAGGGCAGTCTGCCCACACAGAAAGTATCCTATACATGAGAACTCTTTCTCAGTTTCAGTTAATGGCACCTTTCAGTTCTAGTATTTCCAATTGCTTCCCTTTTTTTGTAGAGTTACTAGTTGTCTGCCAAAAGTTGCAATCTTGTCTTTTATACCTTCGATTTGTTATTCGTTCAGGTTCTTACAAAGGCTGCTCCAGTTGACTCTATCATTTGAATCCCCGCTGGGTTTCCTTCTATTGTCTCTTTTTCTCTGTTGCACATACTGTCTTGCATGTGCTGATTATTTTATTAACTGTTGGACACTGTAGCAAAAACTGTAGGATCATTTGAGGCTCTGGGTAATGTATACCCACAGAGATACTTCACTTTTTTGGTATGCAAATGTTTATAGGAACATTATTCACAGCCACACATTCTTAACAGTCCAAATCTGAAAACAATCCAAATGTTCTTCAGTGGATGAGTGGACAAACTAGTTATCCTATGATATTGTTGTTGTTGTTTAGCCCCTAAGTCATGTCCGACTCTTTGCAACCCCATGGACTGGAGCCCATCAGGCTTCTCAGTCCATGGGATTTCCCAGGCAAGAATATTAGAGTGGGTTACCATTTCCTTCTCCAGTAGATCTTCCTGACCCAGGGATTGAAGTCGTGTCTCCTACGTTGGCAGGTGGGTTCTTTTCCACAGCGCCACATGGGAAGCCCTATCCTCTGATTACACTGCTGGGCAATAAAAAGAAGCAAAATGTTGCTACATGCAACAGCATGGATGAATCTCCAAAACCTGGTCATGAATGAAAGAAGTTAAGTACAAAAGACAATGTACTGTATCATTTCATGTATATAAAATTCTAGAAAATGTAAAACTATAATGATAAGATTCTCAATTTTCTGGAGCAGGAGGTCTAAGGAGGGCGTTGACTGTGATGAAGCATGAGAAATTTTTTTGGAATGAATATACTTAGTGCTACTGAAATATACAGTTAAATATGGTTAAAAGAGTATGTTTAAAAATAATTTATTTATTTATTTTTGGATGAGTTGGGTCTTCGTTGCTGAGTGGGTTTTTCTCTAGTTGCAGAGAGCAGGGGCTACTCTCTAGTTGTAAGGCATGGGGTTCTCATCGCGGTGGCTTCTCTTATTGCAGAGCACGGGCTTTAGGGGACACAGGCTTCAGTAGTTGCAACTCCTGGGCTCTAGTTCAGTAGTCGTGGTACACAGGCTTAGTTGCTCTGTGATATGTGGGATCTTCCCAGACCAGAGAAGGAACCTGGTGCTTCTGTTGGGCACCAAGGTCAAGGGCACTGCAGCCCCAGGTAACTTCACCCAAACAGGACTTGAGATGACTCAGAAGTGGGTTTCAGGAACTGTGCAGGCTGCTCCATTTAGGTCCCAGCCCAAACCTGGGTTGTTTAAGGTGGGGTAGGTCTCTCCTACTCAGTGGGAGATAAAGTACAAACTGTGTCCTTCTCCGCCCCCTGAGCCCCATGAGTCTGCCTGATAGACGTGGTTGAAAAGTTGAGCAGGAGTCAGAGAAGGAAGGACTTTTAATTCCTTTCCAAGGAGCAGGGCATTTATCTAAAAGGAAACTGAATCAGAGGGTGACAGTGTCAGATTTGTCTTCTTAAGATCAACCTAGGAATAGTGACCAGGTGGATCCAAGTTGGACTGAGCTTGGGGGTGACTGGACCTGAAACAGTGGGGTGACACAGATCTCGGCAGTGGGTGCTGACAGCAGAATCTCCAAAGTTGTGCTTCTGACTTGTAGCTCTGGCCAGCTTCTTGGGTGTATGTGCCCACCATGGATGATTTCAAGCCATCCACCTCACTGAATAAATTGGGGAAGAGATGGGATCTTGCTGTCTCCTGCACCCTAAAGATACAGGGAGATTTGACAGCTCTTGAGTCTTTCTAGAAATTGTCTTCGTATTTCCCAACACCAGTCTTCTTCCACTGTAGCCCAAATGGCTCACCACATGGGTCCCGTCCCCCTTGCAAAAAAAGCAATGTGTGTGCATGCTCAATCACTTCAGTCGTATCCAACTCTTCGCAACCCTGTGGATTGTAGCCCTCCAGGCTTCTCTGTCCATGGGATTCTCCGGGCAAGAATATTGGAGTGGGCTGCTATGCCCTCCTCCAGGGCATCTTCCCAACCCAGGGATCAAACCCCTGTCTTTTATGTCTCCTGCATTGGCAATCATGTTCTTTACTTACTAGCACTGTCTGGGAAGTGCAAAAAGGGATGCCTACTGACAAATCCAGTTTATCAGGAAATGTCAGTGAATCTTGATGCAAATTTTCAGCTGTGTCTCCTGGAGTTGTTTTTGTTGTCAATTCAAGGACTCTTGGGAAACATTTAAGCTGCTGGCTTTGGGTGTTCAGGTGTGCATCTTTGACTTAATCTTGTATATCAAATCTTCAGCTAATTCTTGAATGTCTGAGTGTTACAGTGCATACACAATACAGTCAGCACTATTGTCCAGACCTCGTAGTTTTCCTAAGATAATAGAACAAAGACTCTGGTTACTCTCTCCCAGAGATGAAGAAATGCGAGAGATGAATAAATGCTTGAATACAAAGCAGAGGAAAAGGACGAGAAAAACAAGTCCCCATAGTGTAATATGCTGTCCTCTCTTGGTCGGCCACCACCTACTCAGCCCTGCCAGGCAGCCAAGTTAATTTTAACCAATTCTGGTAGCTGACTAGAAGAAGCTTCCTATAGCAGCAGGTCAGGCTTCCCAGGTGGCTCAATGGTGAAGAACCTGCATGCCAATGCAGGAGATGTGGGTTCAACCCCTGGGATGGGACAATCACCTAGAGAAGGAAATAGCAACCCACTCCAGTATTCTTGCCTGAGAAATCTGTGGACAAAGGAGCCTGGAGGGCTACAGTCCATAGGGTTCCAAAGAGTCAGACATGACTGAGCGACTCAACAGCAAAACAAGAGCAGCAGGTCAAGTTTGGAGACAAGCGTTCTCCTGAGCATCTCTCCACCAGACTGCAGCCATCACAGTGACCAGCTGGTGAAGGTCAGGAGATTGCGCATAAAGCCAGCTGTGACTGATTGCTGATTGATAAGAAGCCTGTCCTCCTCCCAGATGATATGGTCCACGTGGGGTCTAACAGATAAGATGGTTCGTCATGTCGACCTCGTAAATAAAATCAGTCTCAAGGATCACTGATGGCATCCTGTTATCTCACTGGTGCCTGTCTTCTCAAAGCTGTGAGACCACCAGATTCCATACCTCCAACTACGCGACCATCCTTTCAGAGAGTTTTTCATTGGTGGGGTATAAGGACTCTGTCAGAAAGAGAGGATGCTGGTTCTCCTTAAGGGCCAGTCACCCTCTCTTTTCCCTGTAATAAATTTCCCTTTTCTTGCCTGACTGCCCAGCTCGCTCTCTTTTTCTCTGCTCTTGCCTTATATTCTGGTGCCAAAACCTAGGAAGGAAGATTCACCGCAACTGGGTGGGCCCCTCTCACAAGCCCACCACTGATGGTCCCCTCCCTTGGACCTTGCTGAGAAACTGAGAAGAGCTCCGGGACGGGACTTTCCACTTGACTTGCTGGACTGATGTCCACACACTGACCCACATTTCTTCCATTGGTTACAAGGGTGAGTGAAATCCCATTCTCTTGGATCCTCTCTCTTGCCTCATTTCCAAGTCCTAGACCTAGATGGGTGGATACCTAGGCCCTCGGGCCCTCGGCCATGTGCCCCATCTGACCTTGAAATAGGAGACGTCCATTTCAAAGCAGACTATCATTCAGTTCAGTTCAGTTCAGTTACTCAGTCATGTCTGACTCTTGGCGAGCCTATGGACTGCAGTGTGCCAGGCCTCTCTGTCCATCACCAACTGAGTCAGTGATGCCATCCAGTCATCTCATCCTCTGTCTTCCCCTTCTCCTCCCACCTTCAATCTTTCCCAGCATTAGGGTCTTTTTAAATTACTCTCTGAGAAGGTCCTGAGAACAGGGATGCTTTTTCTCGGGGACCTTTCTCCTCGCTTTCTCTCACCCTTGGCTAACCTCCCTAATCAGCCACAATGGGTAATTCTCAATCCCATCCCTCAAAATCTACTCCTCTAGGATTCCTTCTCTGAAACCTAAAAGCCTTGGGCTTCCAAGGGAGATAAAATCAAGAAGACTTATTTGCTATTCTAACACTGTCTGGCTGCAATACAGACTAGATAATAGTTCCCAGTGGCCAAATATAATTTCTTGGGACCTTGATAGCTTCTGCCGCTGCATTGGGAAGCAGTTCGAAATCCTTTATGTTCTAGTTTTCTTCACTCTCTGCTCTCGACGCTGTCTCTGCGAATCCTGTTCTACTTCTCAAATACTCTTCACCCACTCTGGGCCACATCCTCCTAATACAATGTCTCTCGAGCCCTGTTCAGATTTTTCTTCTTTCTGCGACTCTTCTGACCACAGGCCACCAACCCCTGTCCCTGCCCCACCTCTTCCATCGCTTTCAATCCCCTTGCAGCTGATCCAGATCCAGTTCCACAATCTCCACCTTATGTCCCCTCCTCCCTCCCTCCCTCCTTCTCAAGAGCAAGCCTTGGCCAATCACCACAGCTCCCAACACCCCTCCCCAGATGGTGCCTGGGATAAGTTCTGAGATCTCAGCTCCACCCTCTACCCTGAGGGTCCCAAGGTCTTACCCCAACCTCCCTAGATGCCCTCCCAAACAACTTTAAACAGGAAACTTCACTGCAGGACCCCTCTCCTCCCCCATACCCAACCCCTCCCTTTTCTGAAAGTAGCTGGAGCAGAAGGCATTGTTTGGGTTCATGTCCTATTCTCCCTTACAGATCTATCTCAGATTGAAAAGCATCTTGTCTCCTTCTCCTCAGACCCTGATAGTTATCTAAAAAAATTCAAGTGTCTTACCCAGTCTTCTGATTAACCTGGCATGATATTTACATCATCCTTTCCTCCACTCTTCTCCCAGAAAAGAAGGAATGAGTGTGGCAAGTCTCTCAGGCCATGCTGATGAGATACACAGGACAGACACTAAGTCCTTAGGGGCAAGGGCTGGCCCCCAAGATGATCCCAACTGGGATTATCAGGCAAGGAGACCTGGATGAGCAGCCTGTAATCATATGATTGTTTGCCTCATTGTGGGCCTTCAAAAGGCGGGGCATAAAGCCATCAACTTTGATGAGCTCCAGGAAATAACTCAGAGACTGGATGAAAACCTGGCACAATTTCTAACCGGGTTAATGGAGGCCCTACAAAAATATACAAAATTAGACCCCACTTCAGCAGAGGGCACCATTGTCCTTAACACCCATTTTATCTCCCAGTCACTCCCAGATATCTGAAAGAAACTAAAAAAGGCAGAAGAGATCTTTTAAATTTAGTCTTTAAGATTTTCAATAACCGGGAAGAACAGGCAAAGCTAGAGAAGGCCCAAAGAGATCAGGCCAAATACTACCTTTTAGCCACTGCCCTACATACTTCCAAGCCTCCATTAACCAACAAAGAAAGGAAGCCGCCTGGGCCCTGCTTCAAATGCGGCAAAGAAGGCCACTGGGCCCTCTCATACCTAAAGCCAAGGCCCCCTCCAGGTCCNTGTCCCTGCCCCACCTCTTCCATCGCTTTCAATCCCCTTGCAGCTGATCCAGATCCAGTTCCACAATCTCCACCTTATGTCCCCTCCTCCCTCCCTCCCTCCTTCTCAAGAGCAAGCCTTGGCCAATCACCACAGCTCCCAACACCCCTCCCCAGATGGTGCCTGGGATAAGTTCTGAGATCTCAGCTCCACCCTCTACCCTGAGGGTCCCAAGGTCTTACCCCAACCTCCCTAGATGCCCTCCCAAACAACTTTAAACAGGAAACTTCACTGCAGGACCCCTCTCCTCCCCCATACCCAACCCCTCCCTTTTCTGAAAGTAGCTGGAGCAGAAGGCATTGTTTGGGTTCATGTCCTATTCTCCCTTACAGATCTATCTCAGATTGAAAAGCATCTTGTCTCCTTCTCCTCAGACCCTGATAGTTATCTAAAAAAATTCAAGTGTCTTACCCAGTCTTCTGATTAACCTGGCATGATATTTACATCATCCTTTCCTCCACTCTTCTCCCAGAAAAGAAGGAATGAGTGTGGCAAGTCTCTCAGGCCATGCTGATGAGATACACAGGACAGACACTAAGTCCTTAGGGGCAAGGGCTGGCCCCCAAGATGATCCCAACTGGGATTATCAGGCAAGGAGACCTGGATGAGCAGCCTGTAATCATATGATTGTTTGCCTCATTGTGGGCCTTCAAAAGGCGGGGCATAAAGCCATCAACTTTGATGAGCTCCAGGAAATAACTCAGAGACTGGATGAAAACCTGGCACAATTTCTAACCGGGTTAATGGAGGCCCTACAAAAATATACAAAATTAGACCCCACTTCAGCAGAGGGCACCATTGTCCTTAACACCCATTTTATCTCCCAGTCACTCCCAGATATCTGAAAGAAACTAAAAAAGGCAGAAGAGATCTTTTAAATTTAGTCTTTAAGATTTTCAATAACCGGGAAGAACAGGCAAAGCTAGAGAAGGCCCAAAGAGATCAGGCCAAATACTACCTTTTAGCCACTGCCCTACATACTTCCAAGCCTCCATTAACCAACAAAGAAAGGAAGCCGCCTGGGCCCTGCTTCAAATGCGGCAAAGAAGGCCACTGGGCCCTCTCATACCTAAAGCCAAGGCCCCCTCCAGGTCCGTGTCCCAGCTGTGCATAAAGGGGCATTGGAAGGTTGACTGCCCAAATCCCCCTCTAGGGATCTGGACATTCTCTCCTGGTCCCAAGAGGCAGTCCTCCGACTCAGCTCTGCTCAACCTCCTCAGACTCACCGCTGAAGACTGAAGGTCCCCAGGGCCCCATGCTCTGACTCTCATCACCTCTATGGAGCCCAGGGTATCTCTTACAGTGGCAGGTAAGCCGATCTCCTTTCTCACTGACACAGGGGCCACTTACTCTTCTATGCCTGCCTGCTCCAGAAAAACCATCTCTCAGGTCTCTGTTAGAGGGGTTGATGGTTTAGTATCTATACCACAAATAACTGAGTCTCTACCTTGCACACTTCAAGACACCCCATTTTCCCATTCTTTTCTCATACTCCCAAAATGTCCCACTCCTATTCTTGGGAGAGAGCTTCTTTCAAAATTCAAAGCCTCTGTTACTATCCCAAGCCCACCCTCTGATCTAGCCTGGTAACTGCTCCTTAACACCCACCACTTCTGTTGCTTGTCTACAACAGGCTCCTTTCTGTTTTTCGAGACAAAACTCTATAGACAATTCTTACCCCCAACTAGGAACTATACCGTCACACCTCTGTAATCACACTTCACATCTCTTCTTCCTTTCAGGCTGATCTGTCTATCATGTCTTAGGAACTGCAAGACATTCTCTTACTTTGTCAGGGAGATTCCCTTCTGCATATGGTGTAAATACTCCTCTTGAAGGGGTTACACTGGCAAGTTCACTGTCAGTTTCAGAGACTACTAACAAGTTCCCAGAAAGACTCCTATTTGCTGTCAATTTCAGCTGCTGTCTTCTTACTCCTGGAATATTTTTCCTATGTGGAACCACTGCTTATTTATGTCTTCCCACTAACTGGACAGGAACATGCACCCTCGTATATCTGGCCCCGGATATTTCTATTGCTCCTAACAATCGGACCCTTCCTACCCCACTAACTCATAACTGACCCAGACTGGAAATTCAATTCATTCCTCTATTAATCAGTTTAGGAATAGCCGCTGGGATTGGGACAGGGACCACAGGACTCACAACTTCTTTAAATTACTATTAAAGGCTTCCTAAACAGCCTAGAAAAAATACCTATCAGCCTTGCTGCTGCTGCTGCTGCTAAGTCGCTTCAGTCATGTCTGACTCTGTGCGACCCCATAGATGGCAGCCCACCAGGCTTCCCCATCCCTGGGATTCTCCAGGCAAGAACACTGGAGTGGGTTGCCATTTCCTTCTCCAATGCATGAAAGTGAAAAGTGAAAGTGAAGTCGTTCAGTCGTGTCCAACTCTTAGCGACCTCATGGACTGTAGCCTGCCAGGCTCCTCCATCCATGGGATTTTCCAGGCAAGAGTACTGGAGTGGGGGTGCCATTGCCTTCTCCACCTAGCAGCCTTATCACTATCCAAAACCAGCTAGATTGCCTGGCAGCCATGATCCTCCAAAACAGGAGAAGATTAGACCTCCTCGCAGCAGAAAAATGAGGCCTATGCCTAGTTTTGGAGGAAGCCTGCTGCTTCTACACCAATAAATCAGGCTTTGTAAAGGAACAAGCAAGAAATCTGACAAACAGGGCCTCGAGAATATGCCAACACCTGAGTAATTCATGGGAAAACTGGGTATGCAATTGGAATTGGATGCTCTGGGTCCTACCTTTTCTAGGCTCTCTCCTTCTACTTAACCTTTTTCTAACTTTCACCCCAAGATTAGTGCATCTTTTTTCAAAATTTCTTCAGGACTGCTTACAAGCCTTCACCAACTGAACTATCCATGAGCTACTTCTAACTCCCTCAATTATCAAAAAGCTCGACCCCACACAAGTCCCCTTGACCCACATTCCAGCCTTTTCTTATCTTATCCCCATGTCACCCCTGTCCCACAGGAAGCAGTTATAGCAAATTGACCTTGAGCTCTTATCCTAAATCAAAAGGCTGGAAGTCCCTTTATGATTGAGTCCTTCTTATACCCCACCAATGAAAAATTCTCTGACGGGATATTCATGTAGCCGGAGGTCTGGAATCTGATGGTCTCGCAGCTTTGAGAAGATAGGCGCCAGTGAGATAACAGGATGCCATTTGGGCAATTTGGTCAGTCTCAAGGATCACTGTGATTTATTCTTTGTTTGTGAGGTTGACGTAAGGAGCCTTCTCATCAATGAGACCCCATGTGGACCCTATCACCAGATATGAATGGTAAACTCAGCATGAGTCATTTCTGAGGTTGAGTTTTCCAAGATTATCTCTGTTCCAGCAGTTTCTGGGTTTGATATGGATCTGCACTGAAAGCCACTGTTTATCTAAGTTTTCTTCATGTTTTCCAAGGTACTTGTTTGCTCTTGCCTTCTGGGCTTTGGTGATGAATTAGGTCTCTGCAAGCAGGGTGAGGGGAGAGGAGACAAGAACTTGGGGGAGGGAACAACTCTATTTCTCACCTGTGGTGTTTTGGCCTCTGTGTTCTGCTCTTTTATACAGGTCTTGTTTGGTGGTGATTTAGTTGCTAAGTCATGTCTGATACTTGTGACCCCCATGGATTGTAGCCTGCCAGGCTTCTCTGTCCATGAGATTTCCCAGTAGGTTGTCATTTCCTTCTCCAGGAGATCTTCCCAACCCAGGGATCGAACCCGGGTCTCCTGCATTGCAGGTGGATTGTTTACCAACTGAGGCGCCAGGGAAGCCCAAGTGCTGGTAGTATTCTTGCCTGGAAAATCCTATGGACAGAGGACCTAGTGGGCTACAGTCCATGGGGTCACAAAGAAACAGACACAACTGAGTGACTGAACACACACACACAACAGCTGAGCAAGGTGGGCATAGATACCCCTCGAGAGAGACACTCTCAAGATGGGGATATCCTCACTTTGTACAATANATGAGGCCTATGCCTAGTTTTGGAGGAAGCCTGCTGCTTCTACACCAATAAATCAGGCTTTGTAAAGGAAGAAGCAAGAAATCTGACAAACAGGGCCTCGAGAATATGCCAACACCTGAGTAATTCATGGGAAAACTGGGTATGCAATTGGAATTGAATGCTCTGGGTCCTACCTTTTCTAGGCTCTCTCCTTCTACTTAACCTTTTTCTAACTTTCACCCCAAGATTAGTGCATCNGAAGCATGTGACATCTTTTCCTTTCTGCTTCATCACGTAGTTAACAGGAACAAGAATTGTATTTGTTATTATACTCTTCCCTATGTGTTTGAGCTCACAGCATATAGAGCAAAGATTTATTCTCTAACTGAAAATTTTTGGAGGTTTTTTTGCTAGTAAAGAAAGGATGATTCTAAAACTTTACGTAGGTTAAAGAGAAACCTCTTTACTGTGTTATGGACTAGAATGGCCAGTTTCCCTAGTTTCTCCAGGATATTCTTGGTTTTAGTACTGAAAGCCCTGTGCTTAGTCTCAGCCAACTGTTTTTGAACCATTGGACTATAGTCCTCCAGGCTCCTAGTACTGGAATGAATTTTCGTTTTCTTCTCCAGGGGATCTTCCCGACCCAGGGATCAAACCTGTGTCTCCTGCATGGCAAGCAGATTCGTTACCTGCTGAGCCATTGGAGAAGCCCCATTGAAAGCCCTGCATCCTGGGAACATTTCAGTTCCCGGAAAACAGATGATTGTTCACCCTTAAGAAACCTTTCCTGGTGGCTCAGATGGTAAAGAATCTGCCTATAGTGCAGGAGATTCAGGTTCGATCCCTGGGACAGGAAGATGCCCTGGAGAAGGAAATTGGCAACCCACTCCAATATTCTTGCCTGGGAGATCCCATCGACGGAGGAGCCTGGCAAGGTACAGTCCATGGACTCACAGAGTCGGACAAGACTGAGTGACTAACACAAGAAAACTTTAAAAGGTGCTGGCATCATCTGGTAGCTAGTGCTGCAAATTGCAGGCCCAATTAAATATCAGTCATTGTCCCATGCCAAGTAACCTAGTACCAGAGATGCTGTCCATTTTACTACATGAATAGACAGGTAGGTAAAGCATGCTAGAGTACTCCAAAACCGTGGTAAATCTTCCACTCAAGAAAAGAGACTGTAGCAGATACAGTGTTAATCAATCACTTTCATTCTGATCAAGTTAATTTTCAATTAAGCCATTCATATTTAACTTCCTCCAACCATGTAATCAAGACATGGTCACCATATAGTAGCCTGAAATTGTTTTCAGACTTAAGCTGTAGAAAATATTTACTTTTTCATTGTCATCATCTTCATCCCCTCCTCCTCCCCTTCCTCCTCCTTCACACACATCAGCTATAAGGTCAGCAGTGTAAACAGAGTTCCACTGAAGTAAATAGCCTGTCCAGGGTGGCACAGAGCACACACAGGGCAGTTCCATCTTCATCCTTGTCTCTTTCCTCACTTTTACAGCTCTTCTGTCAAATTATGATTACCTCTGGGCCCTCTCTGGTTGGCATCAGTGGTACCACCTATGCTCCAGGTGTTAGAGAATGTGGGTTCCTCCTCCCAGGAATCACAGTGTCTTCACATACATTTGTTGCTTGAATTCAATCCAATCCAAGTTATACTTTAGCACCAAGTTTTAACTGAACTCTACCATGTGCCAGGTGAAAATATTTTGGAATGAACCATTTATAAGCATAGTGATTTCTTCATAGTATATCATTGTCTGTTCCCAGAAGTTGCATCTTCCTTTACACATTTGAATGATACACAAGACCATGCGCTATCTCACACAGCCCACTGGAAACTGTTACACCCTCTGGGGCAAGGGGAAGGTCGGCTGCTTCAGAAATCCTGGCTGTGGTTTACAAAGCATTTCTCCCTCCATGATCATTTGGTATCTGCCCCTAGAGTATATTCTATGGTTTGGAAACAGAGTGTCTGCTGTCAGGCCCAACTCATTCCCTTATACTGGCTGTCTTGCTTTGAGCAAGTTACTTAACCTTTCTGTGGCCCAGTTTCCTCTTCTGAAAATGTGAACCATAGTAGTCCTTCCTCATGTGGTTATGGGGAGAATTAAACCATGTAAACAGTTCAGCAGAATGCCCAGCTGGAGCAAGCGCTATGGAAGTATTAGTTATTACTGTGTCCTTGAAACCCTGAGTTTGCCAGCCTCCTCTTGACATTGAGGAAAGTGAGATCCAGAAAGGAGAAAAAAGTTACCCACTAGAGGCCAACTTAGAATTAAAAATTGGATCTTCAGACCACCAACCTTAATATCTTTTCTCTGCCCCATATACATTTTAACCAGAAATTGCAAACCAGTAGCTCATAGACTGAATATTTTATTTGCTTTCTTTATTGTTTCATTTTGGGACTTCCCTGTAACTCAAACTGTAAAGAATCTGCCTGCAATGCAGGAGACCCAGGTTCGGTCCCTGGGTCAGGAAGATCCTCTAGTGAAGGGAATGGCAACCCACTCCAGTATTCTTGCCTGGAGAATCCCATGGACAGAGGAGCCTGGTGGGCTACAGTCCATGGAGTCGCAGAGTCAGACATGACTGAGCGACTAACAGTCGCTACTACTGTTTCATTTAATCAGAATGCTACCCATCACAACATCAGAATATCCAATTCTTTTTGAAAACTGAGAAGTTCTGAGGCTTTCCTGGCAGTCCAGTGGTTAAGATTCCATGCTTTCACTGCAGGGGTTGTGGGTTTGATCCCCGGTCAGGGAAATAAGATCCCACATGTTGCATGATGTGGCCGAAAAAAGAAAAATGAGAAGTTGTGGCCACTTCGGCCTGCATTCTCATGGGCCAGCCACTTGCTGGTACTGACTAGTGACAGCCCCTAAGTCTACACAGTCCCTGCCCTTCTCTATTACCCCTCAGATCTATGGCTGAGGACCAGATTGTATTAGTATTTCTCATTGAGCTCACAATGTTCTTTCTCATGCTTTACAGAAACATTCCTCCAGTTTTCCACCTCTCTACTGACAGTAGGAAATGACCAATGGGCTCCAAGGGCGTCATGATTATTTTCTCACACAGGCATGCTTCCTGCGGCCGCCTGCTCTCTCAGTATGCACGGGGTTTGCAGCTCCTGCCTCAGACATCTGCACAGCCTCCCCGTGGTGGCCGCCGCCTGCATGGTGGCCAGGTCTCAGACAGGCCAGGAGCTCTATGCCCTTGACATTCCCCTTGAAGCCTGCTCTTCAGAGTCTGAGAGCACTGGGTAAATACTTTTCATTCCCATGTTTCAGATGGAAAAATAGAAGCAGAAGGAGCTTACCTAAAGCCATGGTGAAAGATGAGGTCCTCCAAGGTCTTCCAGGCTCTGGCTCCAGACGGAGCGGCGACACAGGAAGGAGGCAACGCCAGGCCACACCTGGGCCACCAGCCCCTCCCAGCCCAGAACCACTCCCTCCTACCCGATTCCTGGCGGAGGGTGAGAGGAGGAGCCCCAGCCTGCCTTCCCACATACCCACGCAGGGCTGGCCACTGCAAGGAGGTGGGCAAGCCCAGCTTCCAGAACGGTGACTCAGGCTAACAGAAGCCAGACGGGTTCTGATCTGCATAAAATCGGAGGTCACATGTGAGGAGCTGAGCTGGATTAGTGGGGCTGGACCTTTGTTTCCACCCAACCCCAGTGAGCCCCAGTCTGTGCCTGTGTGTGCACCTTCATCCAGACAATGTGGGTAGACCTAACCCTGTGTGCCCTTAACCTTAACCAGAAGAAGGTTCTCTTCTGGCAAGCCTCCAGAGAAAGCTGCAGAAGGTCCGTGATGATCTTTTAAAATATATATTTAGTTAGTTAGTTTTGGCTGTGCTGGGTCTTTGCTTCTTCATGGGCCTTCTCTAGCTGTGGAGAGGAGGGGCTACTCTCTTGTTGTGGTGCTTGGGCTTTTCATTGCCGTGGCTTCTCTTGTTGCAGAGCACAGGCTCCAGGGTGCTTGGGTTTCAGTAGCTGTGGTTCCCAGATTCTAGAGCACAGGGTCTGTAGTTACACGGGTGCATGGGCTTAGATGCTCCACAGTATGTAGGACCAGGGATTGAATCCATGTCCCCTGCATTGGCCAGGAGATTCTTTACCACTGGGCCATGAAGGAAACCTCTCTCTGATGTTCTTATGGAGAAGGCTGACAAGAAACAAGTAAACTAACTTCAGACAGCAGTAAGTGCTAGAGGGGAAAGAAAAAACATGAGGTTTTCAAGGGACCTGGGGTGCATGCGATTTTAGGGAAAGTGGTCAGGGGAAGCCTCTCTGAGAAGGCAAGCTATGGACTGTAACCCTCTGTCCAGACTTCTCTGTCCATGGGATTTTCCAAGCAAGAATACTGGAATGGGTTGCTGTGCATTCCTCCAGGGGATCTTCCCGACCCAGGGATCAAACCCGCATCTCCTGTGTCTTCTGCATTGCAGGTGGAATCTTTACCACTGAGATGAGACCTGGATGATTAAGGAAGAGAAAGAATGTTCCAGGTGGAGGGACAGCAATCACAAAGGCTCTTATGTGGGATCTTCCCAGTGGGCTTGAGGCCCGTATGGGTGAGGCTTGGCTTAGGGAGCAGGGAGTATCCATATTACCCTCAGGCCTTATGCCCAACCGCTGGCATGATGCTGTCCAAGAGGTCAGGCTCTCCTCCCCTTCTCTGGAAGAGTCTGTGTTCCCAACCCACTCTCCCATTTGCCATTCAGAACTGACCAGCTCAATAGCTTCATGGTCCCCAGACCTTGCCAGCAGGGAGCAGACAGCTCAGAAAAGTGGGAAAACTTTAAAACTATCCAGGCTGATACATGGGAGCAGAGGCAAGGGCTTCCCACAAGGCTC
>SJYW01035793.1:244744-266152 GCA_006410735.1 Raphicerus campestris | reverse complement strand
ACACACACACACACACACACACACACACACACACACACACACATTCATATACACACACACACCCATACACATACTCTACAGATAAATAAGCCTCCCAAGCATAATATTCACAATGATTGCACGTTGAATGAAGCACACAAGTTCACATCAATCAAGGTCACATTATGCAGACACTGTTTAACCCATGATCCCATCTTCTGGGAACTACCCCCATCACCACCATCACGGCTCACAGGGTCAGTCAACTATAATGTCCTGACTTTGCCCTTGTTATTATTTAGTTACTAAGTTGTGTACAACTATTTGAGACCCCATAGACTATAGCCCACCACGCTCCTCTGTCTGTGGAATGTCCCAGGCAAGAATACTGGAGTGGGCTGCCATTTCCTTCTCCAGTGGATCTTCCAGACCCAGGAATAGAACCCATGTCTCCTACATTGACAGGCAGGTTCTTTATCACTGAGCCACCTGGGAAGCCCAACTTTATCCCTAGCCCATAGCTGATTGGACTTTGGGGACAGCTGCTTCAAACTAACCCACTGGCAGAAATAAGGAAGTAAAAAAATCAGAGAAGCCAGACCATGTGTTACTGCTCTCAAACTGAGGACTTAGAAATCTATCAGCTTTAGCAAGGTCACTTTTTGCAGGTATACAGGGAAGCAAAGAAAGCCATTTTGCAGAAGGGAAGAATCGAGCAGATACATAGATGCAGAAATGAGAAGACAGTGGCTTTTGGCTGTCAGACGATAATGCCTCGTTTCTCATAACCTTAACATTGCCAGTTAGTCTCATGTGATATGCTATACTTCCTGCCACCATGTCTTGTCTCACAGGCTAGCTCAAGCATGTCTGTCTCCTGCAACCAAAGGTTTAGATTAGATAATCCCATAAAAGCTAACAAACAACACATAAGGAAACTGAGGAGTCTGTCAACATGAAGCTCTAGAAGGGAGAGTCCAGGAAGGGATAGGTAGATGACAGGAAGAATCATTTCCTACATCTGGGCAGTACATCCAGTCCATGAGCTCCTGGGAGAGTCCCTGCTTCCATAGCGCCACCTGAGGCTTGCCTGCTGGGTATGCTGACTTACGTTAGCAAGGCTCTCCTTTTCTTACTCCAGCCATCTCATTCCATCCTTGGCCATAGTGCATGGGGCACAGGACCAGAGTCAGAACAGCGGCATCTTCCTGGTATTGTCCAAGCTGTACCTGAAAAAGGAGGAGCAGTTTCTGGTGCTTTCCTGGCAGCTAAGTGGTAGAGCTGTAAGCTAGCTCAGGGTGGGCTAGGTCCCTGTGATAACAACCAACAATAAACAACAACCAGTGATAAAACCTAATTCTCATTTGCTCCAATAAGATTCACTCCCCACCCACCCCCACCAGGTGCTACAGTAGACCTCATGGGCACAGAGGTGAGTGAGGTGGGCGTGTCCTTGTGCTCCCGGGACTCAGTCTTCATGCCTTCAGAAAAAGGACATCACAAGGCCAGGTACACGCTGCTGTATTTAAAATGGATAACTGACAAGGAACTATTGCATAGTACATGTTCAATGTCATGTGGCAGCCTGGACTGGAGGGGAGTTCCGGGCAGAATGAAAATGATAGTTGCTCATTGTGTCTGACTCTTTGCAACCCCATGGACTGTAGTCCACCAGGAGCCCTGGGAAAGAATGGATACATGTATGGATACATGAGTCCCTTCACTGTCCACCTGAAGCTATCACAGCATTGTTAACCAGATATACCCCAACACAAAATAAAAACTTTAAAAGAAAAGAAAAGAACATCACAGCATGGTGTGTGCATGGATAATAGAAGCAGAGAGTTTGGTGGGAGCACAGAGCAGAGGCACCACCATCAGGCTTGGAAATGGGCCTGAGAGACACGGAACAATTAGTAAAGGAAGAAAAGAAAGAGACAAAGGCCCCAAAGGGAGCAAAAGCATTGCTGGGGGCTTCAGGCAATTATAAGTAAGTCACATCAATTCAGTTTAGTCACACAGTCTTGTCTGACTCTTTTCGACCCCGTGANACCCATGATCCCATCTTCTGGGAACTACCCCCATCACCACCATCACGGCTCACAGGGTCAGTCAACTATAATGTCCTGACTTTGCCCTTGTTATTATTTAGTTACTAAGTTGTGTACAACTATTTGAGACCCCATAGACTATAGCCCACCACGCTCCTCTGTCTGTGGAATGTCCCAGGCAAGAATACTGGAGTGGGCTGCCATTTCCTTCTCCAGTGGATCTTCCAGACCCAGGAATAGAACCCATGTCTCCTACATTGACAGGCAGGTTCTTTATCACTGAGCCACCTGGGAAGCCCAACTTTATCCCTAGCCCATAGCTGATTGGACTTTGGGGACAGCTGCTTCAAACTAACCCACTGGCAGAAATAAGGAAGTAAAAAAATCAGAGAAGCCAGACCATGTGTTACTGCTCTCAAACTGAGGACTTAGAAATCTATCAGCTTTAGCAAGGTCACTTTTTGCAGGTATACAGGGAAGCAAAGAAAGCCATTTTGCAGAAGGGAAGAATCGAGCAGATACATAGATGCAGAAATGAGAAGACAGTGGCTTTTGGCTGTCAGACGATAATGCCTCGTTTCTCATAACCTTAACATTGCCAGTTAGTCTCATGTGATATGCTATACTTCCTGCCACCATGTCTTGTCTCACAGGCTAGCTCAAGCATGTCTGTCTCCTGCAACCAAAGGTTTAGATTAGATAATCCCATAAAAGCTAACAAACAACACATAAGGAAACTGAGGAGTCTGTCAACATGAAGCTCTAGAAGGGAGAGTCCAGGAAGGGATAGGTAGATGACAGGAAGAATCATTTCCTACATCTGGGCAGTACATCCAGTCCATGAGCTCCTGGGAGAGTCCCTGCTTCCATAGCGCCACCTGAGGCTTGCCTGCTGGGTATGCTGACTTACGTTAGCAAGGCTCTCCTTTTCTTACTCCAGCCATCTCATTCCATCCTTGGCCATAGTGCATGGGGCACAGGACCAGAGTCAGAACAGCGGCATCTTCCTGGTATTGTCCAAGCTGTACCTGAAAAAGGAGGAGCAGTTTCTGGTGCTTTCCTGGCAGCTAAGTGGTAGAGCTGTAAGCTAGCTCAGGGTGGGCTAGGTCCCTGTGATAACAACCAACAATAAACAACAACCAGTGATAAAACCTAATTCTCATTTGCTCCAATAAGATTCACTCCCCACCCACCCCCACCAGGTGCTACAGTAGACCTCATGGGCACAGAGGTGAGTGAGGTGGGCGTGTCCTTGTGCTCCCGGGACTCAGTCTTCATGCCTTCAGAAAAAGGACATCACAAGGCCAGGTACACGCTGCTGTATTTAAAATGGATAACTGACAAGGAACTATTGCATAGTACATGTTCAATGTCATGTGGCAGCCTGGACTGGAGGGGAGTTCCGGGCAGAATGAAAATGATAGTTGCTCATTGTGTCTGACTCTTTGCAACCCCATGGACTGTAGTCCACCAGGAGCCCTGGGAAAGAATGGATACATGTATGGATACATGAGTCCCTTCACTGTCCACCTGAAGCTATCACAGCATTGTTAACCAGATATACCCCAACACAAAATAAAAACTTTAAAAGAAAAGAAAAGAACATCACAGCATGGTGTGTGCATGGATAATAGAAGCAGAGAGTTTGGTGGGAGCACAGAGCAGAGGCACCACCATCAGGCTTGGAAATGGGCCTGAGAGACACGGAACAATTAGTAAAGGAAGAAAAGAAAGAGACAAAGGCCCCAAAGGGAGCAAAAGCATTGCTGGGGGCTTCAGGCAATTATAAGTAAGTCACATCAATTCAGTTTAGTCACACAGTCTTGTCTGACTCTTTTCGACCCCGTGAACTGCAGCACACCAGGCTTCCCTGTCCATCACCAACTCCCAGAGCTTGCTCAAACTCATGTCCATTGAGTCGGTGATGCCATCCAGCCATCTCATCCTCTGTTGCCCCTTCTTCTCCTGCTTTTAATCTTTCCCAGCCTCAGGGTCTTTTCCAATGAGTCGGTTCTTCACATCAGGTGGTCAAAGTACTGGAGCTTCAGCTTCAGCACTAGTCCTTCCAATGAATATTCAGGGTTGATTTCCTTTAGGATTGACTGGTTTGATCTCCTTGCAGTCCAAGGGACTCTCAAGAGTCTTCTCCAACACCACAGTTCAAAAGCACCAATTCGTTGGGGCTCAGCTTTCTTTATGGTCCAATAAGTAATTTTTTATGGTCCAAGTAAGTCAAATAGCCAGATCCAAAATGTCAAGTTCAAGCCTACAGTGTGATGGAGGCCTGGCATCCAAATCCTTATTCATCTACAACATCAAGGACTCTGGACTTTGACAGGACTAGGGGATCCAGAACTCCCAACAAGGGAGACTTGGAGAGGTAATCAAGCTGGAAGTCAGAGAAAGGCTTGCATTTTCCCTCTTACATCACATAGTGTCTGGAGGATGGGGAGTTATAGAGGTGATAGAGTTATAGAGGTTCTGGGCTCTTACCTTCTCTCTACCCCCCCAAACAAACAAACAAACTTGAGCTAAAGTGTATTTGTGTTTTTCGTTTCATGTCCCAACATGGCCAGACGCTGGGAAGCCCTGACCCACGTATTAGTCACCTGAGAATGCTTCCTTTTCTGAGGCCAGGGACTTTCACAGGGAATGTAGAAGCATTTCAACCACAGGGTGTTGCGGTGCGTCAGAATTCCTGGAGAGACTGAACAACAAGCCACTCTGTGCTGGGTAACAGGAACGTGCAATTGACCTGTGGTCTATTACGAGGTTATTGCATCACTGGGGAAACAAGACTGTGCCCAGGAACAGAACAGCCCAGACTCTGGTTTCCCTAGACCTAGAGGCTGCCCCAGTTGGCTGCATATCAGTGCTGGGGGACCAAGGTCAAGTCCTTCAGGAAGGCCTGCCTGTCTTAGTCTCTTGCAAGAGCACAAGGTGCACACCTAAGCCAGACCAACCTCTCTGCTACTTCGTATCACTGGTTCTGTGCAAACTCACTCCCATTTGTGGTTCACATCTGACTGATAGAGGGTGGTTTTTACACATGTGCATGGAATCAAGTAATGGAGATTAGCCTGCAGGCATTGATTGGAGTGGGAAATGGCAACCACTCCAGTGTTCTTGACTGGAAAGTCCCATGGACAGAGGAGCCTGGTGGGGCAATAGTCTATGGGATCGCAAGGAGTGGGACAGAACTGAGTAAATGAGCACGCATTGACTGGGGGGTTAATTCAGAAGCCACACTTCTATGAAAAGGCAGATTTAGGGCAGGAGGAGAAGGAGGCAACAGAGGATGAGATGGTTGGATGGCACCACTGACTCAATGGACAGGAGCTTGAACAAACTCCAGGAGACAGGAAAGTGAAGGACAGGAAAGCCTGATTAGCTGAAGTCCATGGGGTTGCAAAGAGGTGACATGACTTAGTGACCAAACAACAACAACCACACCTCTATGGGGTGAAGAAAGAAGGAACTAAGCTGAAAGAAAAGCTGAGCTGCAATGTAGTCACACAGGTCTCCACCCATCCTCTGGGAGATCTGGAGCTAGGGTGGCCCTAGCAAGGGAGTCAAGACTGTATTTACCCATACTGACTGGCCATTGGATGCAGGCTTTCCTTGGACAGGACATGTGACTTCATTGGCTATGGTCCATTCTCCATGAGCCTTGGGGGAGGTGATCTGGGTAGCATTCCCAGATTAGAGTTGATTAGAGTATCAATGACTGACAGCTGTCATGCTGACATGAACCCTGTCACTGAATTTTCACAACAGTCTTTAGAATGTATAACTGTTATCTTTGTTTAACAGATGAGAAAACTGAGGGATGGAGATGTTTGGCTCAGAGATCACTTAGCCACCAAAATACCTCATTCAAAAATCAAGCACTAACTGTGTAATCAGGAAATTCCAGCTCCAAAAACCTTAACTTCTCATTTACCCATGGACTGTTCACAGACAAGCCTATATTTCTCTCTAGGATTTTATTTTCCCAGCTCTAAAATGGGGGTCATAACATTTGACCTACTTTTTATTTCCCTCATAGAAGTGTTGCCAAGACCAATGAAAAATGAGACTGGGTTTGTGGGTGTGCTTTGGGCACTAAGTCCTATACAAATAGAAGATGGAATTCTTACTACACATNTGAGCACGCATTGACTGGGGGGTTAATTCAGAATCCACACTTCTATGAAAAGGCAGATTTAGGGCAGGAGGAGAAGGAGGCAACAGAGGATGAGATGGTTGGATGGCACCACTGACTCAATGGACAGGAGCTTGAACAAACTCCAGGAGACAGGAAAGTGAAGGACAGGAAAGCCTGATTAGCTGAAGTCCATGGGGTTGCAAAGAGGTGACATGACTTAGTGACCAAACAACAACAACCACACCTCTATGGGGTGAAGAAAGAAGGAACTAAGCTGAAAGAAAAGCTGAGCTGCAATGTAGTCACACAGGTCTCCACCCATCCTCTGGGAGATCTGGAGCTAGGGTGGCCCTAGCAAGGGAGTCAAGACTGTATTTACCCATACTGACTGGCCATTGGATGCAGGCTTTCCTTGGACAGGACATGTGACTTCATTGGCTATGGTCCATTCTCCATGAGCCTTGGGGGAGGTGATCTGGGTAGCATTCCCAGATTAGAGTTGATTAGAGTATCAATGACTGACAGCTGTCATGCTGACATGAACCCTGTCACTGAATTTTCACAACAGTCTTTAGAATGTATAACTGTTATCTTTGTTTAACAGATGAGAAAACTGAGGGATGGAGATGTTTGGCTCAGAGATCACTTAGCCACCAAAATACCTCATTCAAAAATCAAGCACTAACTGTGTAATCAGGAAATTCCAGCTCCAAAAACCTTAACTTCTCATTTACCCATGGACTGTTCACAGACAAGCCTATATTTCTCTCTAGGATTTTATTTTCCCAGCTCTAAAATGGGGGTCATAACATTTGACCTACTTTTTATTTCCCTCATAGAAGTGTTGCCAAGACCAATGAAAAATGAGACTGGGTTTGTGGGTGTGCTTTGGGCACTAAGTCCTATACAAATAGAAGATGGAATTCTTACTACACATGCAGGATAGTCCATAGTCTAAAGAATCAAGACACCTGACTGCCTCCTGCCAGCTTGCTTCTCACCCTAGAGGTCATCATGGAGGAAGTGCTGGAAGCTTCACAAGCTGGCCAGCACTTGAACCTGTTTCTGCCTGGAAAGTGAAGGGGTGGAAGGGAGTGAAAGCTTTTGTCTCTTGCAGTAAGATCTGTTTCTTTAATTTGGGGATTTGTCTGAGGCCCTTTATGGGTTTAATAAACTAGGGGACCTGATGTGGTTTATCAGAGAAAGCTACTAGCTGTAAAAGCCCCTAGCATGGAAAGAAACCCCAAGATAATAACAAAGGGTCACAGAAAAGAGGCCTCCCTACAGGTCAGCAAGGAGATCAAACCAGTCAATCCTAAAGGAAATCAACCCTGAATATTCATTGGAAGGACTGATGCTGAAGCTGAAGCTCCAATACTTTGGCCATTGAAAGCAAAGAGCTGACTCGTTGGAAAAGACCCTGATTCTGGGAAAGATTGAGGGCAAGAGGAGAAGCGGGTGACAGAGGATGAGATGGTTGGATGGAATCAATGACTCAATGGACATGAGTTTGAGCAAATTCCAGGAGATGGTGAAGGACAGGGAAGCCTGGAGTGCTGTAGTCCATGGGGTCGAAAAGAGTCAGACATGAATTAGTGATTGAACAACACCAATGGCCCAGAATGACAGTGGTTCTAGGCTCCAGGGTGAGACTTGGGATCTGAGTGTTGGCACCACAGCTGGTCGCAAGAGAAGGCTGTGTGTGTGTGTTTTCAATGATTGACCTGAGTTGCACGTAACACAGGATCTCTTGACTAATTCAAAAACAGAGAAGCCTCCGTCTATATTGATCTAAACAGGTATTGAGAGTGATTGTGGTCTTTTGGTAAAAGTAGGTACTCCATGCTCATCCATCCAAATGGATGATGAGGAAAAATTCTCCAGGTGAGGTCTGGACTCAATGAGGAGGGAATAGACCCCAGGGAAAGCCAAGGCATAGCCCAGGTATAACTTCTTCCTGTGTGGGGACAGTTTTCCCTTCTGTGAAATGGGAATGATGATAACACTTTAATAATACTAGCAAAGGTTTCATATTATTTGGATATAATATGTTACATGTCAGCTGATGGGCAAGGCTCTCCCAAAATTTTGTGTATGGTGAGATTATTTATTTGTTTATTTTTTATTATTTATGTATGCATGTACTTATTTTGTGGCCATAGAAGTTTAGAAGTGTCATGTATTTGTGGTGAATTAAATACCTGGGCACTAGGTCATGATCCTCCCCTTCCTGTTAATGTTTTTGCAATGAAGTTCTGCTCTGATATTTAGAATGGCCCCAAATCTCGTTTGGACTTCCCAGGTTGTGCTAGTTGTAAAGAACCTGCCTGCCAATGCAGGAGATGCAAGAGACTTGGGTTCAGTCCCTGGGTCAGGAAGATCCCTTGGAGAAGGGTAGAGTGGTTAACCCATTCCAGTATTTTTGCCTGGAGAATCCCATGGACAGAGGAGCCTGATGGGCTACAGTCCATACGGTCAAAAAGAGTCGAACACGACTGAAGCAACTTAGCACACAGATCCTCTTTGGTCGATACTTGACTGTGTTCTTTTATTCTTTTCTTTTTAAGATTTCTGTTTAATATTTTAGGCATGTCTCTTGGGAAAAGCATTAAGCCAGATTAAAAAACCCCCTTCTGAATAGCATTAAGCCAGATTTTAAAATCCCATTCTGACAATCTTTCAACTGGAAAGTTTGGCTCATGTTCATTTATTTGTCATCTTTAACATATTTGAACTTTCTTTACTAACATTAATTTTAAAAATTCCTATCTTAGCCCTTTTTTCTTTTTTTTAATTCAAGGATAATTGCTTTACAATATTGGTTTGCTTTCTGCCATAGATCGACATGAATTAGCCATAGGTGTACATATGTCTCCTTGCTCTTGAACCTTCCTTTGACCTCCCACACTTTCCCATCCCTCTATGATGTTACAGAGCCCCAGTTTGAGTTCCCTGAGTCATACAGCAAATTTGCGTTGTATCTTAGACCTTTTTCAATGCTTNGAACCTGTTTCTGCCTGGAAAGTGAAGGGGTGGAAGGGAGTGAAAGCTTTTGTCTCTTGCAGTAAGATCTGTTTCTTTAATTTGGGGATTTGTCTGAGGCCCTTTATGGGTTTAATAAACTAGGGGACCTGATGTGGTTTATCAGAGAAAGCTACTAGCTGTAAAAGCCCCTAGCATGGAAAGAAACCCCAAGATAATAACAAAGGGTCACAGAAAAGAGGCCTCCCTACAGGTCAGCAAGGAGATCAAACCAGTCAATCCTAAAGGAAATCAACCCTGAATATTCATTGGAAGGACTGATGCTGAAGCTGAAGCTCCAATACTTTGGCCATTGAAAGCAAAGAGCTGACTCGTTGGAAAAGACCCTGATTCTGGGAAAGATTGAGGGCAAGAGGAGAAGCGGGTGACAGAGGATGAGATGGTTGGATGGAATCAATGACTCAATGGACATGAGTTTGAGCAAATTCCAGGAGATGGTGAAGGACAGGGAAGCCTGGAGTGCTGTAGTCCATGGGGTCGAAAAGAGTCAGACATGAATTAGTGATTGAACAACACCAATGGCCCAGAATGACAGTGGTTCTAGGCTCCAGGGTGAGACTTGGGATCTGAGTGTTGGCACCACAGCTGGTCGCAAGAGAAGGCTGTGTGTGTGTGTTTTCAATGATTGACCTGAGTTGCACGTAACACAGGATCTCTTGACTAATTCAAAAACAGAGAAGCCTCCGTCTATATTGATCTAAACAGGTATTGAGAGTGATTGTGGTCTTTTGGTAAAAGTAGGTACTCCATGCTCATCCATCCAAATGGATGATGAGGAAAAATTCTCCAGGTGAGGTCTGGACTCAGTGAGGAGGGAATAGACCCCAGGGAAAGCCAAGGCATAGCCCAGGTATAACTTCTTCCTGTGTGGGGACAGTTTTCCCTTCTGTGAAATGGGAATGATGATAACACTTTAATAATACTAGCAAAGGTTTCATATTATTTGGATATAATATGTTACATGTCAGCTGATGGGCAAGGCTCTCCCAAAATTTTGTGTATGGTGAGATTATTTATTTGTTTATTTTTTATTATTTATGTATGCATGTACTTATTTTGTGGCCATAGAAGTTTAGAAGTGTCATGTATTTGTGGTGAATTAAATACCTGGGCACTAGGTCATGATCCTCCCCTTCCTGTTAATGTTTTTGCAATGAAGTTCTGCTCTGATATTTAGAATGGCCCCAAATCTCGTTTGGACTTCCCAGGTTGTGCTAGTTGTAAAGAACCTGCCTGCCAATGCAGGAGATGCAAGAGACTTGGGTTCAGTCCCTGGGTCAGGAAGATCCCTTGGAGAAGGGTAGAGTGGTTAACCCATTCCAGTATTTTTGCCTGGAGAATCCCATGGACAGAGGAGCCTGATGGGCTACAGTCCATACGGTCAAAAAGAGTCGAACACGACTGAAGCAACTTAGCACACAGATCCTCTTTGGTCGATACTTGACTGTGTTCTTTTATTCTTTTCTTTTTAAGATTTCTGTTTAATATTTTAGGCATGTCTCTTGGGAAAAGCATTAAGCCAGATTAAAAAACCCCCTTCTGAATAGCATTAAGCCAGATTTTAAAATCCCATTCTGACAATCTTTCAACTGGAAAGTTTGGCTCATGTTCATTTATTTGTCATCTTTAACATATTTGAACTTTCTTTACTAACATTAATTTTAAAAATTCCTATCTTAGCCCTTTTTTCTTTTTTTTAATTCAAGGATAATTGCTTTACAATATTGGTTTGCTTTCTGCCATAGATCGACATGAATTAGCCATAGGTGTACATATGTCTCCTTGCTCTTGAACCTTCCTTTGACCTCCCACACTTTCCCATCCCTCTATGATGTTACAGAGCCCCAGTTTGAGTTCCCTGAGTCATACAGCAAATTTGCGTTGTATCTTAGACCTTTTTCAATGCTTTTTTCCTAAGTTCATTTATTTATTCATTTATCTTAATTGGAGTATAATTTCTTTACAATATTGTGTTAGTTTCTGCTGTACAACAGCATGAGTCAACCATATATATATATATATATATATAAACCTTCCCTCTTGAGTCTCGCTGCCACTTCCCCATCTTACCCCTGTTATTATTTCTCATCTTTTGCCTTTTTTGGGAGGCATTCTACTTCTTCTTATTTTTATTCAAGCTCCCCCTCTCCTACTGGTGTAGAAGTTACGTACTCTATTTCTGCTATTAAAATTTTACCAGGAATATTTTACCCTTTTCAGAGTCCAGAGGTAATAAATATATAAACTTCTTTCCCTCAGACTACATGGATTTATGAACACTTTGAAATTCGATCATCTCCCTCTCAGCCCATAGTTTATTGTAGAATGACATTTTTAGTTCTATCATTTCTGTAACCCACATTTAGATTTTGTTTTCTTACAGACAAGATTTGTTTAGATTTTCCTACACGTTTACTGGTTTCTTGGCTTACAATTCTTACTTATATCCCCCATGTCCTGTAATTGGCTGAATAATACCCCTGCCCCAAAGATAGATCCATCCTGGAATCTGTGAATCTGTTATATTACAAGGGAGAGTGATGGTTGATAATCAGCTGACCTTAAAGTCGGGAGATTATCCTGAATTATCTGGGTGGGGCCAATGTAATCAGAGAGTATTTAAAAGTGGGAGAGGAGTGGGTGGTACAATGTCAGAAGGACCCAACCCTCCAGTGCTGACTTTGCAGATGAAGGAAAGGGCCACAAGCCAAGCACTGTAGGCAAACTCCAGAAGATGGAAAAAGTAAGGATGCAGACTGTCTTCTAGAGCCACCAGCAGCCCTGTTGTCATCTTGAATTTGGCCCAATGAGACTTGTGTCAGAATCCTGACCTAGAAAAATGGAAGACAATAATTTTGTGTTGTTCTAAGCCACTAGGTTTATGGTAGTTTGTTACAGCAGCTAATAGAAAACTAATACACCTTCTTTCTGGGATCATTTTCCCTTTTTTCAAAACATCCTTTAGGTATTCTTTTAATGAAGGCTAATTGGTATAAACTCATTTTATTATTTTTCTGGAAATATCCTTATTATGCCCTTTTTCTTTTTTTATAATTTTATTTGTTTATTTGTCTGTGCTGGGTCTTCACTGCTGCTTGGGCTTTTCTTTAGTTGCAGTGTACATATTTATCATCGCAGAGTCTTCTCTTATTGTGAAGCATTGTCTCTAGGGCACAGGCACCGTAACTGTGACACCTCGGTTTAGTTGCTCTGTGGCAAGTGGGAATCTTCTCAGACCGGGGGTCAAAACTATGTCTCCTACACTGGCAGACAAGTTCTTTACCACTAGCACCACCCGGGAAGCAACTACACTCCAAGNAGCCATTATAATAATGTGTACACTGAACATTTACCAAAAAATTAGGTATGACTTTATCAGGAAGATGGAGGAAAAGTGTGTGTGAAAGAAATTTGTTACAAAAAAATCAGGAAAAAAAATACCCCAAAGTGAGAAAGAATATGAAACTGTAGTAGAGGCAGGTCATTCCAAAATATGGAGGTAAATTGCAAAAAACCCTGTAGTTTCTTGAAAGCAGGATCTCAGGACAGCAAGGATGGGAAAGTGGATGACTATTTCTGCTGGGATTCTATTTTAAAAGTATTTAGTTATTTTTGGTTGTTCTGGGTCTTTGGTTCTGCATGGGATTTTCTCTAGTTGCGGAGAGTGGCAGTTACTATTCTTTGCAGGGGCTCCTCTCACTGCGGAGCACAGGCTCTAGGGNATTGCAAAAAAAACTGTAGTTTCTTGAAAGCAGGATCTCAGGACAGCAAGGATGGGAAAGTGGATGACTATTTCTACTGGGATTCTATTTTAAAAGTATTTAGTTATTTTTGGCTGTTCTGGGTCTTTGGTTCTGCATGGGATTTTCTCTAGTTGCGGAGAGTGGCAGCTACTATTCTTTGCAGGGGCTCCTCTCACTGCGGAGCACAGGCTCTAGGGAGCACAGTCTTCAGTAGCTACAGCACGTGGGCTCAGTAATTGCAGTTTCCTGGCTCTAGAGCACAGTCCCAGTAGTGTCGGCACACAGGCTGAGCTGCTCTTCGGCATATGGATTCCGGACCTGGAATTAAACCTGCATCCTCTGCATTGGAAGGCAGATTCTTTACAACTGAGTCATCAGGGAAGCCTTATAATTCTTATTAGAATGCTTTTTTAAGACCCCCTGGAGAAGAAAATTGCAACCCACTCCAGTATTCTAGTCTGGGAGATCCTATGGACTGAGGACCCTGGTGGGCCATAGTCCATAGGGTTGCAAAAGAGTTGGACATGACTCAGCAACTAAACAGCAATCCCAGTTCTCTTTTACTTTTTTAAAATTTCCAAGTTCTACTTGGCTAAAAATGAAATGTAAAAACTAAAACCTCAGTGTATATGGGAACACAGGACTGTTCTATAAGCAGTGGGGACCCGTGTCACTGTTGATAATTTTATTTTCAGTGACATGCAACTGTCCCCTGAGGACCCCACTCTCCAGCTCCCTCAGGAGAAAAGGTTGTTTCACATCTGTCCTCCACAAACCTCCAGGCCCAGAAGTGGGTGAGCTGTTCTCACTACTTCCCATTGCTGTTTTTAAATCATTTCTCCACTCTCCCTTCTCAAAAGTTCAGTTTCTGGAGTTTTGAAAACTCTTTCATTTTTGAAGACTTTTGCTCCCCCCCTGACTCTTACACGCTTAATATATGTGCATTTCATTATATGTAAATTATGCCTCAATAGAGCTAATTTAAAAATTCAAAAAGGAAGAAAAATCAGTGTCCTAGGCTTCCAGGGCCTATCCAATTATTGATCAAGATGACAGCACCAAGGGACATAAGGGGGACAACAAGAGGCAGTTCCAGGTGAAGTTCATTATTGATGTTCAATTCAGGTGAAGAGCAGCAGGGAGATACAAGTCAGGAGAAACAACCAGATTTCAAGTCAGAGAGGCAGAGATTTAATGAGTATTGCTAACTTTTCTACACACACACACACACACATGAAAAAAAAAAAAATAGTGGAAGAATATATGGGTCCAGGGCAAATATAGCAGATTTTGTTAAAGGATATTTGAGACAACGAAGCCTCAGTCAAAGCTTTGGTCTTCATCAGCTCGGCCACCACACTTGCCTTATATTATCTATGTAAAAAAGAAATAATTCCAGTCCCATTTAAACATGATGTGTACTTTAATCAGGTGGTAAGTCATTCTTTCAGTCTTTGGTAGTAACTAGACGTTATTTTACGCTTTTGGTATTGCTTTGTAAAAGATTTTCATTTCAGAGAAGAGTGTTCACTTTTACCATTGAACACAGTGATTTAAGTGCTGATCATTCCATTCAAGGAGAGTCATAACTTTTAATGGTAAACAGTGAGGTTTTGGTGGCTCAGACGGTAAAGCGTCTGACTACAATGCGAGAGAACCGGTTCGATCCCCAGGTTGGGAACGTCCCCCTGGAGAAGGAAATGGCACCCCACTCCAGTACTCTTGCCTGAAGAACCTCATGGGTGGAGAAGCCTTGTNAGGTTTTGGTGGCTCAGACGGTAAAGCATCTGCCTACAATGCGAGAGAACCGGTTCGATCCCCAGGTTGGGAACGTCCCCCTGGAGAAGGAAATGGCACCCCACTCCAGTACTCTTGCCTGAAGAACCCCATGGGTGGAGAAGCCTTGTAGGCTACAGTCCATGGGGTCGCAAAGAGTCAGACATGACTGAAGGACTTCACTTTCACTTTAATATTCAAAAAGCAACCGTAAAATCTCAAAGAATAGATGATGAAATATATATAAAGGAAATCACAGAGTTTCTCCATGTTTTTTTCATAATTAGTTTCCACTAATTATGACAAACCTCCACAAAGGGACAAGGAAGAGATAGAAAGTTTGAAGAATGAAATTATATGAAGACAGAAGTAAGTGAAGAATAAACTGGCAGAATTCAGTAAAGAAAGGAAAGAACAGTGCAGAAACATCACCAAGAAAGAAACTCCAGTTTTTGATCGGTGAAATATAGGATCACATGACTGAAATCCAGGGAGAGACAACATAGTTTGGCTAGAGAAAGTAAAATTAAATAAAATTGAAAATAACAAGGTTTTTTATTGAAAATGACTTCAAAAGAGACCCAAAACACATGTATTTATTACTCTTGAAAAGAAAACTCATCAAATGAAAATTGTCACAGGTATTTTATAAGAGAATCTCCCTGAAACATAAACATAATGTATCCTAGAGGGGGATAAAATGACAGAAAATAACCAATCCCAAGATATATCCTGGTGAATTTATTGACCTTTCATTGTAAGAAAAGAATCATATAGATCTTCACGTAAATAAAGCAACACTCTTAAACCAGAAGGAAATAAACAAGTTCTCAGAATTTGATGGCTCACTGGTAAAAAAAAATCTGCCTGCTAGTGCAGGTTAGGGTTGGATCCCTGGGTGGGAAAGATGCCCTGGAGGAGGAAATGGCAACTCACTCCAGTATTCTTGCCTGAAAAATACTGTGAACAGAGGAGCCTGGTGGGCTCCAGTACACGGGGTTGCAAGCAGTCAGACATGAGTTAGCAACTGGGCACAGAGACACGTGCACAGACTCCTCCACAGCAACACTCTAGGCAGACAGAGTCCAGCACCATAACCAAAATTCTGAACAAAAGATGTTCTTCCACTGTAAAGAAACCACATATTTTCAAATAGGCTTTAGGGATTACAGTATCCTTGAGTTTGTTCATGAAATGATTGGCCCATGAAATACAGCAAAGAAAGAATGAAATAAAGAATTTTTTTTTTAAAGCAAATGGAGGTGAGCTTAAAATTAAGTGTAAATCAATTTTAGTACTGAACTAGGCTACATACATGTGGATATTATTTAGACAGCAGAGAATAAAACTAAAATAATAATGTTACTTTGAGTTTAATGAATGAAAGTATCCTTGAAACTAAGTATAACCTACAAAGCCTTATGGATAAAATTAACAAATTCTCTGAGCCTCTTCAGCTGAGACACTATTTAATGCTGTTCCCTGTCATCCATGCTTCTACCCAATGGAGAACAAAATGAATTACTGTCTGTATGTCTACCAAATCATAGGTCCCTATGCCAAATTCTGGTCCCCAAGTCCTTATGACTATACAGCTATCTGGGTCCTACTCAGCTCAGTCTCACAGTCAGAGCTGATTGGACATGAAGGCATAATGATCCTCACTCGACCAATCAGATCCTCACACCTGTGGACTGGAATTAGGACACAGATATTGTATCTGAGAGTACCAAATGCCAAAATTACCACTCCAGCCCAACAGAATTCTAGTCAGTAGAAAGAAACAAGTGAAAAAGATACACAGAGATGGGAGATCAACTTAATTGAAATGAAGACGATGGTTTTGAGGTTCATAGTTTTTCTTTCCTAAAGTCTAATATACATCCTGCCTTTGGCTTCATGAAATATCTGTGAATGTTGATAATAACGTGAGCTCTTTTACTTGAGCTTCTTTCAATAGTATTCACTCATCTGCAGCCAAACTTAAAAACAACAGAAATTAGTACAAGAAGTGAAGTTGTGAATAAACACACATGAGGAAAAAAAAAGCAAAACTGGATTAATTTAAATGGAGTACATGTTGAAGGGTAATAATGATTTCTCTATCAAGGAGTAAGAAATCAGCAATTTCTGTTTGGCAATAACAAAGAGTTCAGCTAACATCTGCTATCCCTGACAATTTAGTTCCACAAAAAGTGAGGCTTTAACGGGTGTCATAGCCAATTTAAAGGTATCAGAGTATGCAGATTACAATTTGTGAAACAGACAGCTACAGAGAATTGAGGGGGAAATTCCCTGTCTAGAGGCAGAAAGGAAAGCAGGACCTGGACGTAAGACTGCTGTGTTCCAGATTAAGAAATGACGTGCCTTGCCAAAATGCAGCATCCAAATTATTTGAATGATCACATAGTACAATTTAAGTGTCCTGATGTTCTGATTGGGAAAAAAGTATCATAATATTTAGAATGATAACACATGCAATTAGCTAGAAAGTTAGAAAGGAATCATTCTCCATAGGCCCTTTCAAAGAATTCCCTCACTATGTGCCATCCTCAAGCTTCCACATAACAAATATACAAATGATTCAAAAGCTAAACTGGATTTCAAGACTTGGGAAAGATGCAAATACTTGAATAGTTTAAAGAAATCTGTCCCATTGGCCATTATTTTTCCACTAGACCTTAAGACTAAGGTCATTAAGCAGATAAATAGAGGGTTACAGAATCCCGGGAAGAGATGTTGATAAGAATCATAAACCTGGCCCCAAGAGTTCAGCCAAGCTCATAGAGCACTGTGATGCAACAAATTTTCTGACTTGGTTTACTACAAGCAGAGCTCCTCCAAACCAGACAATGGCCACAAGGATTTCATTGAAGTCTACAAGAATGTTATTTAACTTCAGAAAATAAGAGAAAAGAAATAATAAACCAAAGACTCTCTGATCACTAGGACACGAATGGTTCAAGGCAAGATAGTAAACTCTGCACCAAGATTTCTCTTAGACACAGTTGCAAAGGATGCTGGAACAGTCAGCCTTGATTCTTACAGCCTGTATAGAGAGCCCGTCTGTGGGGACTCTACTCAGTGCTCCATTCAGAATGGTGCTGAAGGGTATCTGCCCCAGAGGACAGAGCCCAAGGCACCTAGAACTGTTAACTACGGAAGACATTCTGCTGCAAACGAAATGAGTCATCAGCTCATGAAATGAACTGGTGCACCTCCTCCCTCAGATCATCACATGTCTTCTCTTGGGTCCCAGTGGTATTCCAGAGGAGGAAATTTTAATATCACAATGTGGTGAGAAACAACATGAAGTCACTTTAAATAAACTATACTATTAAGTTCTATTTGACAATGCTAAAATTTTACGTCTTTGTCAAGATAAACACTGAAAGAGAGAAACACTGTGAGTGCCATCTTGCAGCTGTTGATAAAGTTGTTGCTTTGTTAGTCANACAACCCACTCCAATATTCTTGCCTGGAAAATTCCATGGACAGAGGAGCCCGATGGGCTACAGTCCATGGGACTGCGAAAGAGTCAGATACGACTTAGTGACTAAAACAACAATATGGGAAATAATTTCTATGAAAACCCTGGCAGTTATTTTGCAAAATCCCATGTCCCACATTGATGGTTTGCAAGTCCTAACGTGTTTTTCTCCATCTGCTATCCAGCAAAGCTAATTCTAAAGTTTATTCTAGTAAGCATTAATCCAGTAAAATTGATCTGGGTTTACCCAGTTTGACACAACGACCACTATACTCTCTGTTCCTTTGGAGGAACAGTTTGTGACAATAAATTCCCATTTCCTCTTCACACTGTTTACTCTCCGTCTAATAGCCCTATTTTTTTTTATCACATCTTTTATTTCTAATGAAATTATAGTCAGTGTATATTTGCTTTATGTTTATTCTCCATTTCTTGCCACTAGAATTTATTCCTTAATACATCCCAATACTTAAAACAAGATCATGCACAAAGCAAATGCTCCACAGTTATTTTTTAAATGGATGACTCTGTTTTCATTCTCTTGACTAAATACTTTGTTAATATTTATTTGTTTATTTGGCTCCCTTCAGCATGTGGGATACTTATAACACATGGGATTCAGTTTCCCAATGAGGAATTGAACCCAGGCATCTTGCTTTAGGAGTTTGGAGTCTTAGCCACTGGACCACTAGGAAAGTCCCCATTTTCTCAATATTCTCTCAGTTTTCCTCTGGGCTGAAACCTGCCAGTCCTTTGGGTGTCACAGTTACCCTGCAGCTTTCTCAAGAGAAAGAATTCAAGCCTTTACCCTCTGATATCTCTCAGCCTGGAAGCTGGGGGCCAGCATCAGGTCTCCTCTTTGCTGATAATATGATATGTCATCAGCAACTTTGTTAGATGAAAACCCACCAAAACAAACAAAAGCCCAGTTCTTTGATCTTTAGACCATCGTATACCTCTCTTTGTAACTTTTGACTATTGATCTCTTGATCAGCCCGCTCCTCTTCTTAAATATTTGGCAACTGGAAACAAGTCCTCGTCTTTGACTTAAACCCAGGGAACCTGGACATCGATTTGGATGACCAGCACCACAGCCTTCAGCCCCTTGCCTTTCTCACCTCCAGTCACTTCTGCTTCTACTTTGTTTTTTATCTACCTGCCGGGTCACACCCTGTGCCCTGTCATCACTCTTAACCTCTTCACTTCTAACATGTTCAAACATCCTACTCTCTGACCACAACAGACCATCTTTGTGGCCTCCCTCCCTCCTTTCTTTCTCCCTCTGTTCCTCACTCTCTCCAGCATCCCCACTATTTGTGTATTTCAGCCACCAGAGATCTCTAACCCTTTGGTCGACGTGACTCCATCATTTCCTTCAATATTTATTTCTTTTCAGTCCCCCACCAATTTGATAAGCTTTTGTCAATTACTCCCCCCTGCTTGGCCCCTCTGCCCTCTCATTACTCTTCCTGGCAAAGTTCTGGATCTGTGCAATATCTGCCCTCTCAAGTCCTACACCAAAGTCAGTGAGCACTTTAAGAGAACATGGACTCAGGACTTTCCTGATGGGTCAGTGGCTAAGACTCTGCACCCCCAATGCAGAGGGCCTGGGTTCAATCCCTGGTTGGGGAACTAGATCCCACACAACACAACTGAGACCCAGCACAGCCAAATAAATATTAAAAAAAAAAAACATAAAAAGAGAACATGGACCCCATTGCACACTGATGATACAAAAACCAACTGGCCATATGGTTGCTTAGCAACCCTTCCATGTTTCCATAATTTGATGGCTATCACATCCCCACAGGAAATTATCCTCCTGTTCTTCAGTGTCTGCCTTACTTCCTCTTCCTTCACTCTAGATCAGAATAACAGATTTTCTTAACCACCCATCAACCCACTTTAAAACCTATTGAATCTTTATTCGTTTCTTCTCTCCTGTCATCCAGTAGAAGAAAGATTCCCACTCTTATCCAAGGTCAGTCTTTACACTTTTGCTCTGAGTACCATCCCATTCAGCCTCCTCAAGCCTCTTCTCTCATCATTCACTCTCCATCCTTTTGTGACTCCCTGTGTGCCAGGCTCCATGCTAATAGCTTGGGGGTGTTCACTTACTCAGTCTTTCTCCAAAAGACTGTGGTCAGTCTATGATGTGGTGGTCACTCATAGTATATAACCCCTTAACTAGTCCAAGTTTATATGTGGTGGGAGAAATACATTTTATGCTCCTTATTCCAGTATCATTAAATAAAATTCTATTTAGTCCCCTTTCCCACTTTTTCTGGTAAAATTAAGCCAAAGGCCTGCAGTTTGCTTATCATACAAATAATATGCCCATCAGTGCTAGTCTTCATAATGAACAAACAAAAAAATCTCAGCAATACCAGCGGTATTCACTTCTCCCAACAGCTTCCACAGGAGAAAGAATGGTTATACATCAGAAACTAATTTAAAGGATTCATGTTGAGAAACATTAAGTTAAGAATAGCCACAAGACTATCATTGTTTTTCTGTGCATTATGGTGATCTGTATGAATATTCATTACTATCTCCAACTCTTCTGTTCTTAGTTAAAATAAATATGCCCTTGCAAGCAATATTTGAACAAAAAGATCTTAGACAGCATTGAAGCCTTCAGAAGTTGCTGTGTCCTCTAAAATTAAGCTAGAAAAAGACGCCTATAATTTGAGTGTGTTGTTTTAAGGGCTAACGTGTTGCTTTTCTTTAGAAACATGCCCCCATATTCTTTGAGACTTTTCTCATTAAGTGAGAGAGTCAAATTTCCCTTCCTTTGCATGTGGGCTGACATTAGTGATGCACTTCTAATGAATGCAGTGAGGTAGGAGTGATGCTGAATGACTCCTAAAGCCAGTCATCAGAAATTATACAGCTTCCAGGACTTCTCTGGTGGTCCAGTGGTTAAGAGTCTCCCTGCTAATGCAGGGGTCACTGGTCTGATCCCTGGTCTGCGAAGATCCCGCATGCCTCAGAGCAACTAATCTTTTGTGCCACAACTACTGAGCCCACACTGTGCTCTGCAACCAAAGAAGCCACCACAAAGAGAAGCTTGGTCACCACAACTAGAGTGTAGCCTCTACTCTATGCAACTAGAGAAACCCTGCACGCAGCAATGAAGACCCGGTGCAGCCAAAAATAAATTAATCAATTAATTTTAAA
>SJYW01035793.1:223475-243982 GCA_006410735.1 Raphicerus campestris | reverse complement strand
CCCTGAAGAATTTCATGTACTGAGGAGCGTGGTGGAATACAGTCCATGGGGTGGCCAAGAGTTGGACATGACTGAGGATTAAATCACATCGTAGGAGCACATGGGAGCCATTGAAGAATAGGTACAATACTATCCAGATGTAGCAGTGCAGATCAAGGTGTAGAACAAAGCCAACTGCGGTCAGGAGGCTGGTTGGGAAGTTGTCTCAAGTAACCCATGGATGCTGAGACAAGGTTCTGAACTGTGATGATGACCATCAGGATGGACAGAAGACCCTGGAGATATTTAAGAGATAAAACCAATAGAACATAGTGACTACTGAATATGGGACATGACTCTTGAATATGGAAGGACAGTAGCAATCAAGGATATTCTTATTTGGGGGCTTAGATAACAAGGGGAACACTAGAACCATTTATTGAGAAAAAAGATACAAGAAGAAGGAGGAACAGATTGTTCCTGAGGGGAGTGGAGAGAGATGGTTAATTAAAGTTAAGGCCTGTTGTGTTGGCATGTGAATGACCAGTGGAGGTGTCCAGTTGGCAGTTGGACATACACACCTGGAATTTAGAAGTCTGCACTAGAGATAAAGATCCAAAAGTGATGGTTAAAGCCTGAGAGAGATACCTGAAAGAGAGTATAGAGTGAAGGGCAACCCAACATTTCAGAACTTTTAATTTTACTTTATTTTATTGATGTATAGTTGATTTACAGTGTTGTGCTAATTTCCACTGTACAGCAATGCCATTCAGTTATACACATGCATCTATTCCTTTTCATATGCTTTTCCAATATGGTTTATCACAGGATAGTGAATATAGTTCCTCATAGCACTTATTAGTTGGTAATGTCATTTTAAAAAATAATCTGTTTGTTATGAACTCTAATATTTTTTTCTTTGAGTCTTTTATCTACAATAGTACCTTAATGGAGTAAGAGCTCCAAAAGCTGGAATAAATAAATCAATAATGAGTTAAGTTAGTAATTTTAAAAGGGAAAGGTTTTTAATAGCTAGAAAAATATATCTTCCTCATGCTCTCAAGAAGAGGCACTGGTGAAGAGAGAGGTGAGGTGAGGTGAGGTGAAGTCGCTCAGTCGTGTACGACTCTTTGCGACCCCTTGGATTTAACCTACTAGGCTTCTCTGTCCATGGGATTCTCCAGGCAAGAATACTGGAGTGGATTGCCATTTCCTTCCACTCCAGTATTCTTGCCTGGAGAATCCCATGAACGAGGAAATAGATAAGATTCATGAAAAAGGAAAATCAGACATGGCAGGGGGCACAAATCTGGGCCTGAGTGATATTTCCAAGTGCAAGATGCAAGTGCTCAGCTCTTTGCAACCCCATGGACTGTAACCCACCAGGCTTCTCTGTCCATGGAATTTTCCAGGCAAGGATACTGGACTGGATTGCTGTTTCCTTCTCTGAGGGGTCTTCCAGACCCAGAGATTGAACCCTTGTTTCCTACATTGGCAGACGGGTTCTTTATCACTGAGCCACCTGGGAAGCGGCAAGAGGCCTCTGAATATATTTGCCTCAAGGCCTTGACCAATCAGGGCACCAGAGAGGCTCACAGGAACCCAGACCAGATGCTCTTGGACCACCTGGAAGGAGGGTGCCCTCCTTGAAGTCCCTAGTTCCCATTACCAACCAGTTACAGCTATATCTCTCAGAAACTGTTCCTGGTCTTTCTATGACCTTATTTAGAGATCGATTCAGAAAGTAAATCTCCTATATTTACTAACCACCGGTAAAGTAAAACTTCCTTTTCTTTGTTCTAAAAATGTCTCCTCTAAGTTTCAATGAGTGTCACGTCTGAAGTGCTGTCCACTTCCCTTTACTCCATCGCTTCCTGAGCTGCATGCAAACTGAGATGTCCTAGAAGCTGCCTCCAAGCCCCACACAGTTCTGTGAACCAAGGGACCCGTGGACAGCAATTACAAGTGTCTGTCATTGACCTTGAGGTCAAGCAGGTAGGAGAGGTCATACACTGATCAGAAATTCTCCAGGGGGCCATATAGCTTCCCTGGTGGCTCAGTGGTAAAGAATCCAGCTGCCAGTGCAGGTTTGATCCTTAGGTTGGGAAGATATCCTGGAGAAGGAAATGACAACCCACTCCAATATTCTTGCCTGGAAAATTCCATGGACAGAGGAGCCCGATGGGCTACAGTCCATGGGACTGCGAAAGAGTCAGATACGACTTAGTGACTAAAACAACAATATGGGAAATAATTTCTATGAAAACCCTGGCAGTTATTTTGCAAAATCCCATGTCCCACATTGATGGTTTGCAAGTCCTAACGTGTTTTTCTCCATCTGCTATCCAGCAAAGCTAATTCTAAAGTTTATTCTAGTAAGCATTAATCCAGTAAAATTGATCTGGGTTTACCCAGTTTGACACAACGACCACTATACTCTCTGTTCCTTTGGAGGAACAGTTTGTGACAATAAATTCCCATTTCCTCTTCACACTGTTTACTCTCCGTCTAATAGCCCTATTTTTTTTTTATCACATCTTTTATTTCTAATGAAATTATAGTCAGTGTATATTTGCTTTATGTTTATTCTCCATTTCTTGCCACTAGAATTTATTTCTTAATACATCCCAATACTTAAAACAAGATCATGCACAAAGCAAATGCTCCACAGTTATTTTTTAAATGGATGACTCTATGTTTTCATTCTCTTGACTAAATACTTTGTTAATATTTATTTGTTTATTTGGCTCCCTTCAGCATGTGGGATACTTATAACACATGGGATTCAGTTTCCCAATGAGGAATTGAACCCAGGCATCTTGCTTTAGGAGTTTGGAGTCTTAGCCACTGGACCACTAGGAAAGTCCCCATTTTCTCAATATTCTCTCAGTTTTCCTCTGGGCTGAAACCTGCCAGTCCTTTGGGTGTCACAGTTACCCTGCAGCTTTCTCAAGAGAAAGAATTCAAGCCTTTACCCTCTGATATCTCTCAGCCTGGAAGCTGGGGGCCAGCATCAGGTCTCCTCTTTGCTGATAATATGATATGTCATCAGCAACTTTGTTAGATGAAAACCCACCAAAACAAACAAAAGCCCAGTTCTTTGATCTTTAGACCATCGTATACCTCTCTTTGTAACTTTTGACTATTGATCTCTTGATCAGCCCGCTCCTCTTCTTAAATATTTGGCAACTGGAAACAAGTCCTCGTCTTTGACTTAAACCCAGGGAACCTGGACATCCATTTGGATGACCAGCACCACAGCCTTCAGCCCCTTGCCTTTCTCACCTCCAGTCACTTCTGCTTCTACTTTGTTTTTTATCTACCTGCCGGGTCACACCCTGTGCCCTGTCATCACTCTTAACCTCTTCACTTCTAACATGTTCAAACATCCTACTCTCTGACCACAACAGACCATCTTTGTGGCCTCCCTCCCTCCTTTCTTTCTCCCTCTGTTCCTCACTCTCTCCAGCATCCCCACTATTTGTGTATTTCAGCCACCAGAGATCTCTAACCCTTTGGTCGACGTGACTCCATCATTTCCTTCAATATTTATTTCTTTTCAGTCCCCCACCAATTTGATAAGCTTTTGTCAATTACTCCCCCCTGCTTGGCCCCTCTGCCCTCTCATTACTCTTCCTGGCAAAGTTCTGGATCTGTGCAATATCTGCCCTCTCAAGTCCTACACCAAAGTCAGTGAGCACTTTAAGAGAACATGGACTCAGGACTTCCCTGATGGGTCAGTGGCTAAGACTCTGCACCCCCTATGCAGAGGGCCTGGGTTCAATCCCTGGTTGGGGAACTAGATCCCACACAACACAACTGAGACCCAGCACAGCCAAATAAATATTAAAAAAAAAAAACATAAAAAGAGAACATGGACCCCATTGCACACTGATGATACAAAAACCAACTGGCCATATGGTTGCTTAGCAACCCTTCCATGTTTCCATAATTTGATGGCTATCACATCCCCACAGGAAATTATCCTCCTGTTCTTCAGTGTCTGCCTTACTTCCTCTTCCTTCACTCTAGATCAGAATAACAGATTTTCTTAACCACCCATCAACCCACTTTAAAACCTATTGAATCTTTATTCGTTTCTTCTCTCCTGTCATCCAGTAGAAGAAAGATTCCCACTCTTATCCAAGGTCAGTCTTTACACTTTTGCTCTGAGTACCATCCCATTCAGCCTCCTCAAGCCTCTTCTCTCATCATTCACTCTCCATCCTTTTGTGACTCCCTGTGTGCCAGGCTCCATGCTAATAGCTTGGGGGTATTCACTTACTCAGTCTTCCTCCAAAAGACTGTGGTCAGTCTATGATGTGGTGGTCACTCATAGTATATAACCCCTTAACTAGTCCAAGTTTATATGTGGTGGGAGAAATACATTTTATGCTCCTTATTCCAGTATCATTAAATAAAATTCTATTTAGTCCCCTTTCCCACTTTTTCTGGTAAAATTAAGCCAAAGGCCTGCAGTTTGCTTATCATACAAATAATATGCCCATCAGTGCTAGTCTTCATAATGAACAAACAAAAAAATCTCAGCAATACCAGCGGTATTCACTTCTCCCAACAGCTTCCACAGGAGAAAGAATGGTTATACATCAGAAACTAATTTAAAGGATCCATGTTGAGAAACATTAAGTTAAGAATAGCCACAAGACTATCATTGTTCTTCTGTGCATTATGGTGATCTGTATGAATATTCATTACTATCTCCAACTCTTCTGTTCTTAGTTAAAATAAATATGCCCTTGCAAGCAATATTTGAACAAAAAGATCTTAGACAGCATTGAAGCCTTCAGAAGTTGCTGTGTCCTCTAAAATTAAGCTAGAAAAAGACGCCTGTAATTTGAGTGTGTTGTTTTAAGGGCTAACGTGTTGCTTTTCTTTAGAAACATGCCCCCATATTCTTTGAGACTTTTCTCATTAAGTGAGAGAGTCAAATTTCCCTTCCTTTGCATGTGGGCTGACATTAGTGATGCACTTCTAATGAATGCAGTGAGGTAGGAGTGATGCTGAATGACTCCTAAAGCCAGTCATCAGAAATTATACAGCTTCCAGGACTTCTCTGGTGGTCCAGTGGTTAAGAGTCTCCCTGCTAATGCAGGGGTCACTGGTCTGATCCCTGGTCTGCGAAGATCCCGCATGCCTCAGAGCAACTAATCTTTTGTGCCACAACTACTGAGCCCACACTGTGCTCTGCAACCAAAGAAGCCACCACAAAGAGAAGCTTGGTCACCACAACTAGAGTGTAGCCTCTACTCTATGCAACTAGAGAAACCCTGCACGCAGCAATGAAGACCCGGTGCAGCCAAAAATAAATTAATCAATTAATTTTAAAAAAGATTATGCAGCTTCTACCTGGCTCTCTCACTCTTGGAACCCAGTCATTATATTGTAAGGAAGCCCAGCCAGCATGGAGAAACCATGCAAAGGTGTTTTGGGAAACAATCCCACTGAGGTCCAGTGAAAAAACAGTATTACCTCCCTACCTGTGAGTGATGGAGCACCCAGGAACTTCAGCTCCCATCCTCTGAGCTCCTTCAGTTGATATTGTGTGTACAAGAAACAAAAGTTTCCCTCGAGCCCTGCTCAATTGTAGACTCACAAGCAGAATAAGTACGGCCTCCTTTTTTTTTCTTTCTTTCTTTAAGGCACTGTGTTTCAGGATAGTTTATTTCACAACAATGGATTAATGAAAGAGTTGCCTTGAAAATAATGCTGAAAAAGCATTTCCAGGTCCTTAAATGATATAAAGATCTGAAAGATTTCTTGTTAAGACTGAGGAAGTTTGTTGGCACTTTTGTTTCAAAGATATCATGGAAAGATAAAAGAATATGACATTTATAATTTTAAAAAATGGGTAAGTCTGTTTCATTCAATTTGCTCAGATGAGAGGTAGTGAGAAGAAATTTAAAGATATGTTTTCTCCAGAACTCATGTCCTTACCGAAAAACCCATACAGTATCCCCACTCTGTTTTCTAAAGATATTTTTTTAATGTGGAGCATGTTTAAAGTCTTTATCAAATTTGTTACAACACTGCTTCTGTTTTATGCTTTGGATTTTGGGGCTACAAGTCATGTGGGATCTTAGCTCCCCACCCAGGGATCAAACCTGCACACACTGCATTGGAAAGCAAAGTCTTAACAACTGGACCAATCTCACTCTGCATATAATTAATCACTCAAATCTATAGACTCCACCTTGTTACTTAAATTACTTAAATCCTTTAAATTAATTGACTTCTCTCAAACCCCTGTAACAGTCATTTGACACTCATCTCTTGGCTGGATTGGACAAGAGCAATGCTGGAGCAAGGAAAAACCACTTGAGAGGCTGTGCCAACATCCGTTCCCCAGCCAGCAGCCAGAAGCCACTGTTTTCAGAGATAAACCTGATCATCTCATTCCCCTGCTTGAAATCATCTATAGGGGCCTCTTGCTAAAGAGCAGGCTTTCAGCATGCCATAATTAAGTTCATGATCTGGCCGCTATTTTCTTCCAAGCCACATCCTTGCCTCATTCTCTTTATATGCCTTGCTCCAGCCACTTGTGGCTTCTTGGAGAGAATTAGTAAAAGGCTTCCTTTCCTGATTTTGTTCTCATCAGCTGGAAAGTCATTAGAGAGACTGGATTTTTTTTTTTAGTACAAGGCACTTTATTGCCAACTGTCAAAACAATCTCATAGTAAATAACAAAGAGTATGATATGACTTCCCTGGTGGTCCAGTGGTTAAGGATTTCCCTGCCACTGCAAGGGTCACAGGTTCAGTCCCTGGTCTGGGAAAATTTCACATGCCGAGGGGCCACCGCTAAGCCCTTGTGACTAGAGCTTGTGCTCCACGGCAAGAGAAGCCACTCACTGGGGAGCTCTCGAGCTGCCGCTAAAAGTAGCTCCTGCTCTGTTTTCTCTAGTTAAAAATGAAATCCCAGCACAGCCAAAAATTAATTAATTAATAATTAAGAAAAATAAAGAGTATAATATTGAAATGTGGGTGGGACCCCAGAGTCAAGGCACAAAACCTACATAACTATATGAGGTGATCCTAGCAGCTTATATTCACTTATGAGCATATGGGAATGAAAATGCCAAAGTCTTCACTCCTTAGGAGCTCCATCTGGTGCCATAAAACAAGAATGTTGATAGAGACAAGTATCCGCCTGCCGCCAGCAGAGTACTGCGGATAAGAATGGGCTCTCCCACACCCATACTCATTTCTGCTTCAGGATCTCTTCAGGGTGGAAATTCCCATCCCTTTAGTTAGGTGGTTGGTCCTGGCTTAGAAAATGCCACCTACAAGGTACAACAAAAGTGTACCCACGAACAACACAATCAGGAGAGACACTCTACCTCCAGAGCAGGAGAGCATGCGTGTAACATTAGCCTGAACCATCACCCAGAAGCCATGCCTCTTCCTGCACTAGTCAGTCCCTAGGCAAAGCACCTCCTGCCCCACTGGAGTCTATTCTAGTGAATTGTCAGAACAAAGCTTCTCTGAATTTCCATGCTGGTCACCCTTTGGCCTCTCTCACAGGACTTATGGGAAGTAATGACTGGTGAGCAGCCTCTCATAATGAGGATGATTTTCCGTCTTCTATGACTAATAAGCCTAAGCAGAGGATGACATCTTGGGTCACATTTGAGCCACATATTTATGTACAGGAGAGTTATGTTTTTATTCTTAACTTCCTATTTTAGTCATTCCTTTTTTTGTCATGGAAACAAACCCATACAGAGTGTCATGTACTCTGGTTGAGACCTGATTTCTGTGGGGGCTGATGCTGAAGTTTGATGTACATTGGGGATCCTTAGAGTCTTTCTTACCAAGAATCACGTAGAGGCTTCTTAGAAATTAAGGTTCCTCAGCTCAGCCACGTAGCTTTGTATTAGCAAGTTGGAGGTGGGGACCCAGGAATCATTTTTAACTAGCTGATCCTGATATAAGTGGTCAAGAGAATCTGAGAACCTCTGTTGTTCTAAGGCCAAGTTATAGTTTAACGTAGTAAACAAATTGTCAGGACTTTCCAGGTGGTCAAGTGGATAAGAATTCACCTTCCAGTGCAGGGGACATGGATNTAAAGATCTGAAAGATTTCTTGTTAAGACTGAGGAAGTTTGTTGGCACTTTTGTTTCAAAGATATCATGGAAAGATAAAAGAATATGACATTTATAATTTTAAAAAATGGGTAAGTCTGTTTCATTCAATTTACTCAGATGAGAGGTAGTGAGAAGAAATTTAAAGATATATTTTCTCCAGAACTCATGTCCTTACCGAAAAACCCATACAGTATCCCCACTCTGTTTTCTAAAGATTTTTTTTTTATGTGGAGCATGTTTAAAGTCTTTATCAAATTTGTTACAACACTGCTTCTGTTTTATGCTTTGGATTTTGGGGCTACAAGTCATGTGGGATCTTAGCTCCCCACCCAGGGATCAAACCTGCACACACTGCATTGGAAAGCAAAGTCTTAACAACTGGACCAATCTCACTCTGCATATAATTAATCACTCAAATCTATAGACTCCACCTTGTTACTTAAATTACTTAAATCCTTTAAATTAATTGACTTCTCTCAAACCCCTGCAACAGTCATTTGACACTCATCTCTTGGCTGGATTGGACAAGAGCAATGCTGGAGCAAGGAAAAACCACTTGAGAGGCTGTGCCAACATCCGTTCCCCAGCCAGCAGCCAGAAGCCACTGTTTTCAGAGATAAACCTGATCATCTCATTCCCCTGCTTGAAATCATCTATAGGGGCCTCTTGCTAAAGAGCAGGCTTTCAGCATGCCATAATTAAGTTCATGATCTGGCCGCTATTTTCTTCTAAGCCACATCCTTGCCTCATTCTCTTTATATGCCTTGCTCCAGCCACTTGTGGCTTCTTGGAGAGACTTAGTAAAAGGCTTCCTTTCCTGATTTTGTTCTCATCAGCTGGAAAGTCATTAGAGAGACTGGATTTTTTTTTTTAGTACAAGGCACTTTATTGCCAACTGTCAAAACAATCTCATAGTAAATAACAAAGAGTATGATATGACTTCCCTGGTGGTCCAGTGGTTAAGGATTTCCCTGCCACTGCAAGGGTCACAGGTTCAGTCCCTGGTCTGGGAAAATTTCACATGCCGAGGGGCCACCGCTAAGCCCTTGTGACTAGAGCTTGTGCTCCACGGCAAGAGAAGCCACTCACTGGGGAGCTCTCGAACTGCCGCTAAAAGTAGCTCCTGCTCTGTTTTCTCTAGTTAAAAATGAAATCCCAGCACAGCCAAAAATTAATTAATTAATAATTAAGAAAAATAAAGAGTATAATATTGAAATGTGGGTGGGACCCCAGAGTCAAGGCACAAAACCTACATAACTATATGAGGTGATCCTAGCAGCTTATATTCACTTATGAGCATATGGGAATGAAAATGCCAAAGTCTTCACTCCTTAGGAGCTCCATCTGGTGCCATAAAACAAGAATGTTGATAGAGACAAGTATCCGCCTGCCGCCAGCAGAGTACTGCGGATAAGAATGGGCTCTCCCACACCCATACTCATTTCTGCTTCAGGATCTCTTCAGGGTGGAAATTCCCATCCCTTTAGTTAGGTGGTTGGTCCTGGCTTAGAAAATGCCACCTACAAGGTACAACAAAAGTGTACCCACGAACAACACAATCAGGAGAGACACTCTACCTCCAGAGCAGGAGAGCATGCGTGTAACATTAGCCTGAACCATCACCCAGAAGCCATGCCTCTTCCTGCACTAGTCAGTCCCTAGGCAAAGCACCTCCTGCCCCACTGGAGTCTATTCTAGTGAATTGTCAGAACAAAGCTTCTCTGAATTTCCATGCTGGTCACCCTTTGGCCTCTCTCACAGGACTTATGGGAAGTAATGACTGGTGAGCAGCCTCTCATAATGAGGATGATTTTCCGTCTTCTATGACTAATAAGCCTAAGCAGAGGATGACATCTTGGGTCACATTTGAGCCACATATTTATGTACAGGAGAGTTATGTTTTTATTCTTAACTTCCTATTTTAGTCATTCCTTTTTTTGTCATGGAAACAAACCCATACAGAGTGTCATGTACTCTGGTTGAGACCTGATTTCTGTGGGGGCTGATGCTGAAGTTTGATGTACATTGGGGATCCTTAGAGTCTTTCTTACCAAGAATCACGTAGAGGCTTCTTAGAAATTAAGGTTCCTCAGCTCAGCCACGTAGCTTTGTATTAGCAAGTTGGAGGTGGGGACCCAGGAATCATTTTTAACTAGCTGATCCTGATATAAGTGGTCAAGAGAATCTGAGAACCTCTGTTGTTCTAAGGCCAAGTTATAGTTTAACGTAGTAAACAAATTGTCAGGACTTTCCAGGTGGTCAAGTGGATAAGAATTCACCTTCCAGTGCAGGGGACATGGATTTGATCCTGCATGCTGTTGAGCAACTAAACCCAAGGGCCACAACAAGAGAAGCCAGCACTGCAGCTACTGAGCCCACACTCCTCAAAAACAGAAGCCCTTGCATTACAATTACAGAGAAGACCCCAAACATCATTATTCTTGAGGATATTGATGAAAATGTTCTTTGCATCTACAGTTTTCTTAGAATCATTCAAAGCCATTGATTAAGCTCTCACTGTGTGCACAGCACTGAACTCAGGGATTTGGAGAGCAAGGAACAAAATTTTTTTTAATATTAAAATAAAAAACAAAAAGTGAAGCAAGAATTTAAGAAGACTGGTATTGGGGAAGAAGAAATTTTCCTCTGCTCTTCTAGGTTCTTCTGGATGGTCTGAGAATTAAATTGACATGAGGCATTAGCAAGAGAAAATCAAACAAAAGTTTAATAACATGTACACACGAAAGAGACCTAGGAAATCTGTGAAACTCCTCAAAATGGCTGAAACCCTCACCTTAAATATCAGTTACAGACAAAAGAGGATATTGAGGGTGTGGAGGGTGTTTTGGGACTCCAAAGGGGAGAAAGGCAGTTGACATGGAGATGGAAAAGTAAATGTTTGGCAAACAAATGTTTGCTGGCCCTGCAGAGACAAGGGGAAACAGAGGGGAGTTTTAAAAAACAGACTTTGACAGGCCCCTTCCTGATTACACACCTAGTTTACGCTATAGTTATCTATGGGGACAGCTCCCTTCCTGGAACAGTCCCTCTGCAGTTAGGCAGTTAGCGGAGAGTTCAAGCTTTCACCACAAATCTTTGGGGCTTTGATTGCTTTCAGCTCAAAATAATCCATATGCCAGAGATTTGGGGTGGTAAATTTTGCTCTCCTATACTAGGAAGTCAAATCTTACATATATCTCCTTGTAAAGAATGTAAAGGAGGATTCATTAAATATGCATGGAAGTCATCAGAAGAATGGATAAAGAAGATATGATACACATATACAATGGAATATTACTCAGTCATCAAAAATGATGAAATAACACCATTTGTAGCACCATGGATGGAACTAGAGAGTGTCATACTGAGTGAAGTAAGTTAGAGAAGGAGAAACATCATATGACATCCTTTATATGTGGAATCTAAAAGGAAATGGTACTAATGACTTACAAAACAGAAAGAGATTCCCAGACTTAGAGAATGAACTTAGGTTTGCTGGAAGGAAGAGATAGTTACAGAGTTTGGGATGGACATGTACACACTGCTATATTTAAAATGGACAACCAACAAGGACCTGCTGTGTAGCACATGAAACTCTGCTCAATGTTATGTGGTGACCTGGATGGGAAGAGAGCTTGGGGGAGAATGGATGCATATATATGTATGGCTGAGGCCCTTTGCTATTCACCTGGAAGCATCACAGCACTGTTAATTGGCTACATGCTAATACAAAATAAGAAAGCTTTAAAAATATGCATGGAAGGAAGAGAAGAAAGAAAATAAAAAGAAGGAAATATCAGAAGAATAGCACAAGTATGTTTATCATAATAAATATGGCCGGGGGCAACACACAGAATCATGAAAAATAATAAATTGTTGTTCTAAGTCACTAAGTTAAGATTGGTTGTTACACAGCAATAGGTAACTGAGAGACCATGCAAAAGGCCTCAGACATTGGCTGGGAGCCCTGAGGCCCCATCCATTTCTACCAGCCATCCTTCTGGAAACTAGATTCTTCTCCTCTACTCCCTCCCACTGCCAAAGTCCTTNAAATTGTTGTTCTAAATCACTAAGTTAAGATTGGTTGTTACACAGCAATAGGTAACTGAGAGACCATGCAAAAGGCCTCAGACATTGGCTGGGAGCCCTGAGGCCCCATCCATTTCTACCAGCCATCCTTCTGGAAACTAGATTCTTCTCCTCTACTCCCTCCCACTGCCAAAGTCCTTTCTGGCAAGTCTGGATGTCCTGGGGCTGTTCTCCATAGAGCCTGACATCCAAATCAGATCATTTGCGGAGTACTATTTGAGTTCCCTGGGACTGCTCTGTACCATGACCATAACAAGTAGTCCTGCAACTTATTTATACATCTATTCTCATATCCATTCAACAAATGTTACACATATGATAAAAATTTTTTCATGTCATGAAATAAAAATGAACAGAGCAGTGAAAACCTCCACCTTATGGAACTTGTATTCTAGTGGAAGGAAATGAGGGAAATATACTGATGAAAAATAAGTTTCATATTTTATGGCAAGAATCCCTTGGACAGCAAGGAGATCAAACCAATCAATTCTAAAGCAAACCAACCCAGAATATTCATTGAAAGGACTGATGCTGAAGCTGAAGCTCCAATACTTTGGCCACCTGATATGAAGAGCCAAGTCATTGGAAAAGGCCCTTATGCTGGGAAAGATTGAAGGCAGGAGGAGAAGGGGATGACAGAGGATGAGATAGTTGGATGGCATCACCAACTTAAAGGACATGAGTTCGAGTCAACTCTGAGACAGCAAAGGATGGGGAAGCTTGGTTTGCTGCAGTCCATGGGGTGGCAAAGAATCAGACAAGACTTGGCGACTGAACAACAATAATGTTTTTCTCTGTCCATATAGGTCTTCTCTCTTCCCTTTAGTGTGTATTGTGTGACTGCATTAACCAGACTTCCTTAGCAGATAACACTCCTTCCTAACCTCGTACGTAATTGGGTCATGATGACCCACTATTCACTTTGTACATGCAGATCTGGATTGTATAAACTGTCAGTATATCATCTGACGTGTAACCCTGTATCTCAAAAATGTGTATCACTGTTCTTTGACCTCTGACTGGTTAACTGGCTAACTGGCTAACTGGCTTAACTGGCTTTCTGAAAGACTGTCTCCAGGGTTATAATCTTCAGGTTGGCTAGAGGAAAAATTTTCCATTTCTTTCTTAGATCGACTACGGATTAACTTTTTGTCAACAGAGCAATGTATAAATAATAAATCATAGATTGTGAGAGTAAGTGAAAGCACAAGAAGGGGCTCAGGAGAGCTGAGATTCAGAGAGGAGTACAGGTTGCAGTTTTACATAAAGAGGTCAGAGGAGCCTTCCCTGAGGAGTGAGACTTCCACACTGAAGGCTGGTGCAACGGCCCTGGGGTGGTATCTGCCTGGAGCATTTGTCTCTGAAAAACAACAAGGAGTGTGATGTGGCTGAAGCAGAGTAAACAGGGAAATTCATAGAGGAGAATAGATGAGACAGCTGTATTACAGTTCTCCAGAGAAAGAGTAGGATATATATATATATGATGTATTATGTGTTACATATTATATATGTATGTCATATATATAAAACTATAACAGATACATATATATTCCCTATATATATATGCATTATTTATATAGATACATATGTATACACACATAACCCATATATGCACACATAACACATATATGGAAGCCAAGAAGCCCTGCAGTCTGCTGGAGGATCAGGAAAGCTTGTGGTATAATTTGAGTCCGGGGGCTGTGTGTGTGGAGGGATACTGTTGGTACAAGTCTTGGACTCCAAAGACCCTAGAATCAGGAACTCCACTATTTACAGGGGAAGATGATAGACATCCGAGTTCAAGAAAAGAGAGCAAATTCACTCTTCCTCAGCCTTTCTGTTGGATTCAAGCCCTCAGTGAATTGGATGATGCCCACCCATATAGGTGAGGGCCATCTCTTTTACTGGTTCTACTGATGGGAATGTTAACCTCAGACTTCCCTGATGGTCCAGTGGTAAAGAATCTGCCTGCCAATATGGAGGACACAGGTTTGATCCCTGGTCTGGGAAGATTCCACATGCCACAAACCAACTATGCCCTTGGGCCATAACTACTGAACTGCAAGTAGAGAAAGCCCACATGCACCAAAAAGGACCCAGAGCAGCCAAAAATAAATTTTAAAAATTTTAAAGAAATCTGTTTTTTAAAATGCTAAACTTTTCTGAAAACACTCTCACAGACACACAGAGAAGTAATATTTAACCAACTCTCTGGGCATCCCTTAATTCAGTCAAGTGAAAGTGTTAGTCACTCAGTCGTGATGACTCTTTGTGACCCCATGGACTGTAGCCCACCAGGCTCCTCTGTCCATAGGATTTTCCAGGCAAGAATACTGGAGTGGGTTGCCATGCCCACCTCCAGGGGATCTTTCAGACCCAGGGATTGAACCCAGGTTTCCCGCATTACAGGCAGTTTCTTTATGACCTGAGCCACCAGGGAAGCCCTAATTCAGCCAAGCTGACACATACATTAACTGTCTCATTTTCCACATAAACCCATGAACATTCATTAGAATAGTGTCCCCTGGAACCAGTCTGGAAAATACTTATTGTGGAGATACCTGAGTCTGCAGATAACCTGTATGCTCAGAGCAGACAGGCTCATATGACTGTGCTCTTTGCTGTGTCTCAGGTCCTAGAATGATGGGCCCTCAGAAAACGTCTGCAGGAAATGGTTCAGTGCAGAAGAGCCTGTGCTAAAACCTCAGGCTGCCAGCCTCCTCTGTCCCTCCTTCTGTGGCCAGAGTCTGAGCAAAGGAGTCGGAGGGGATGAGTGTAGAAGAGGATTCCCTGCAGCATCTCAATCACAGGGAGAGGGGCTGACACACTGGGTACTAAATGCTGGAGGGATTACAATAAGGTCCCTATATTCCCAGGTGGCTCAGCTGGCAAAGAGCCCACCTGTCAAAGCAGGAGACACGAGACTTGGATTCAGTCCCTGAGTCAGGAAGATTCCCCTGGAGGAGGATATGGCAACCCACTCCAATATTGCTGCGGAGGAAATTCCACGGGTAGAGGAGCTCGCGGGGTCACAAAGAGTTGGATATGACTGAGTGCACACGCACCAGCACCATACGAACCTTCAAGTTGTGACCTTTCAAAGACATGAACACGCGTCTGGTCCCAGCAAGGAGAGCCTGTGCCATTAACAGCAAGTGTGAGTGAAATTGCAGCTTGCCCTCCGAGTCCTATTGCTGATGTTCCTTCAGCTCTACCGTTTCCCACCTCCTCTCCCTCCTCCAGTCACTAACTCTTCCTGCCTGTTCATTCAACATGTTATCTGTTAACTGTATTAGAGTACTTTTCAAGGCACTGTACTGTAAGGTTTAAAATGTTTTTTGTGTGTGTCTTTTATGTCTTCTTTGTATGAAAATTATTATAAACGTATTACAGAACAGTACTAGAGAGCCAGTTGTGTTAGTTGGGTACCTAGGCTAACTTTGTTGAACTTAAAACAAATTGGACTTAGGAATACAATCTCCAAAGGGTATTTGTTCAAGTGTAGGGGACATAATTGCTCACCCAGCTCCGCACCCAAAAACCACCGCAGAAAATTGATCTTTGTCGCCACCTGCAGCCCAGAGAGCACACTGCAAGTTCCGGGCCTCAGAAATAGGCTTATGGGATGTGGATCCCGGATTTGCTGAGTCTGTGCCTATTGAGCAGGCAGAGATTGGAATTTACTTTGGGGATAGATAGATTTTTTTTGTTTTGGTCAAATCACTAACAAACTGTTTTAATTACACAAATGTAAAATCCACCTGGAAAGTGTGAAAGTGTCAGTCACTCAATCGTGTCCTACTCTGTGTGACCCCATGAACTGTAGCCCACCGGGTTCCTCTGTCCGTGGAATTCTCCAGGCAAGAATAGTGGAGTGGGTTGCCATTCCCTTCTCCAGGAGATATTCCCAACCCAGGGATCGAACCCAGGTCTCCTGCATCGCAGGCAGATTCTTTATTAACCGAGCCACCAGGGTATACAGTTCAATAACTCAAATGCCAGTGTTTCTAAGACATTAGTTTTTCTATCTATGCTCAACATGTTAAGTTCTGACATGCTCACTTAAGAAATTGTTGTTTACTGTAGCGAAATGCTGTTACTAACCAGTGCCCCATAGGGGCCTCCCCTGAACAAACCTTGCATGTCCTCTGCCTGCCTCTTGTTTATAGAAAAACTTTAGCCTTGCAGATCATCCCCAGGTGATCAGAGAAGTGAAAAAATGTAAAAATAAAGGAAAATAGTGAAGCAGGACAAAATAATAATACTTTAGCCATTAAATGAAGTTAAGAACAATTAATTTCTCCTTAAGGGCTATAGCTGTCTTCCCTGAGCTTCCTTGGTGGCTCAGACAGTAAAGCATCAGCCTGCAATGTGCAAGACCCAGGTTCAGTCCCTGGGTAGGAAAGATCCCCAGGGGAAAGAAATGGCAACCCACTCCAGTACTCTTGCCTGGAAAATTCCATGGACTGAAGAGCCTGGTAGGCTGCAATCCATGGGGTCGCAAAGAGTAGAACATGACTGAGTGACTTCACTTCACTAAGGGTTATAGATAATATTCTGACTCATGTCCTTTGAGCTGTTTTACAGATACTGACACCCCCACCAGGTAAAAATTAACTGTACGTGCTCCCTACAAGCACGGAGACCCAAGACTGTTTGGAACAAGCAGGTTGATGATGTTGATTCCTGGTTATCTCCCCACCAACCGATCAGAAGAATGTTGGAGGATTCTGGGATGCTCTCCCTCACCTTGTCTTTAAAAATCTTTCCTTGAAAACCATTGAGAGTGGGCCTTTTGAGCATTAGTTACCTGGACTCCTTGCTGGGTGCCTGCAGTAAACACTACACTTGCCTTCACCACAACCTGGTGTCAGTAAATTGGCTTCACTATGCACAGGTGAGTGGATCCAATGGTATTCAGGAAATTTTGGTTTCCATTAGAGTTTTCTTCTTCACTTTTCCTTTTTCTTCCCTAAATTTGGGTTTAGGCTTCCTCAGACTTCCATGTATTATATAGCCTATGGAGTGTGTGATATCTTCAGCATTTGTTTTGCAGGGGCTATAGTGATACAGTGGCTTTAGGGTGGGCATGGAATCCCAAAGTGAACATTTGGGTCATGAAGGAAGTGTGATATTTTTTTCAGTCCATGTGACTTTGGACATACAAGTTATAGGAGACCCTGAACATATCATCCTCTTGTATAAAGTCTCTTCAGAGCTTCTCAGAATAAAGACAAAGTCCTCTAAGCATAAGCCACTGCGTATGTCTGGAACTTTTTGTCGACACACATATACAGCAGACATACGCACACAAGCAGACACAGTTCACGCATGCATACATGCACACCATACAATGTGCACACGGGTATGTACATATGCGTAGATGCATGCAGTGACACACACAGCTGCACTCAGGACTTCCTGCAAACCTGTGTCTGCCCACAGCTCCTCCTGCCCTCACTTGGCTGGCTCTCATGCATGCATTACCTCTCTTAAATCCTTTCCTGACCCCTTGGGATGTGACCATCCAGTAGCCCAGCTCCCTGGTGCTACCTGAATGAGAGGTTACCACACTGTGTTCTAATCACCTGTTTACTAGTTTCTGGCTCAGGACCCGCCAGTTCAGTTCACTCTGAGATGTCAATGGTGGATAAGACCTCATGTGTGCCTCTCTCAGGAATTTGCATAACAACAGCTCTGATGGGCTGGTTGTAGAATGAAGCCTTTGGCGTGGTCACCAGGAAGAAGGAAGAATTTCAGAGACAATACTTGGGGCGGGGCAAAGAATATATTCCTGGCATCCCAATATGTCTGTCAGAAGCTGCTTCCATTTCTTACTTTTAAATCCCTTGGGCCAGAACACTCTATCATTATTTCAACCCAAGTTTCCCTGAGTGCTGTTTGGAGTGTTTTCTAGTCGTTCCGTAGAAAGCAGTCAGTGGATGTTGGCTTTTATTCGTAATGCCTGGTCTCTTCATCTTTAAAGCATAGGGGCCATGTCTTCTAAACCTCTTGTATATTCTTCCGCTCCCATACACTAATACTGTGTTGACATATATTAGACATTCCAAATGTTTTTTACTTAAATAGAGAATATGATCCAACCCATCTTTGCTGGCCCTTCTCTAGTGAACTGTGCCCGCCACCCACCCAGGCATACCCAGGCAACTCCCACTCCTTGGCCCTGTTCCAAGCTGGGTTATGTTGATTTATCACTGGTGAAGGAGAGGAGTTGGTATGGGAAGATGAAGCAGGGGTCAGGCCAACCTTGGAACCACAGCATCAAACCTGATGCCAGGACAGGGCCAAACAGAAGGCAAGGGGTGGGAGGGGTGAGAGGCAGAGCAGAGAGGAAGCTGAGATGAGCAGAAGACCTACTAACAGCCCGGTTGGTCCAGCGCTGATCTCAGAGGCCCAGACTTGAAATCTGCGTCCTACTTGAAATACTTGGATGTTTCCTCCAGGTCTCCTCCTTCACCAGGCATCCATAATCTGGCCCCACCTATCTTCCCTTCTTAATTTTTGGCAACTCCCCAGCCATAAGCCTTGGGTTCTTGTACATGGATGATTCATCCACACCCTAAACGTGCTGGGAACTCCTCCATCACCCCTTCCCAAGTTACTCCCGCTGCTTAGAAATACCTATCCCCACATTCTCTGCCTGGAAACTGCTTTTGCTTTGAGGCCCAGATAAAATGCTCCTTCCTTTGTGTAGGCCTGTCTAGCCTTTTCCGCCAGCTGTATCTCCACACTGCGTGGTGTCTAGCTACCTTGCTGCCAGTTGTCCTCACACTGTACCCCAAAGTTCCAACAAGAGCCAAGTGATCATCCACTCATTAATTCAAGACTGCACTTAGGGCCTTCGATGTACCAGCAACTACTCTGGGCACTGGTGACCAAACTGAACAGAGTGCATGCATGCACTAAGTCTTAGCACTGCGTGCTAAGTCTCTTCAGTCATGTCTGACTTTGTGTGACCCTGTGAACTGTAGCCTGCTGGGCTCTTCTGGCTGTGGGATTCTCCAGGCAAGAATACTGGAGTGGGTTGCCATGCCCTCCTCCAGGGGATTTTCCCAACCCAGGAATCGAACCCATATCTCTTATGTCTCCTGTATTGGCAGGGTGGTTCTTTACCACTAGCACCACCTGGGAAGCCTATAATTGAACAGAACACGCCCTCAAAAAGCACAGAGTAGTCCCAGGACATAAATACATAGTTATGGGGCTTCCCTGGTGGCCCAGTGGTTAAGAATCCGCCTTGCAATACAAGAGACACTACTTTGATCCCTGCTTCAGGAAGATCTCACATGCTGCAGAGGGACTATGCCCGTGTGCCACCATTGCTGAGCCTGTGGTCTAGAGCCCACGAGTCAGAACTACCGAGCCCATGCGCAGCAACCGCTGAAGCTTGTGCACATACAGCCCATGTTCTGCAACAGAAGAAGCCACTGCAGTGAGGAGCCTGTGCACCACAACAAAGAGGAGCCCCCACTGACCACAGCTAGAGCACGCCCTCGTGCAGCAGGGAAGACCCCTACATCAAAGGATAAAATAACTTATTAATTTAAAAAATACATAGTTATGACATGATAGCCAGGTGACAAGTGATGAGGAACATGCAGGGAAAGAATCTCAATTAATTAGGGCCACAAAGCCTGGCATGTCTTTCTTCTGCTTAAAATCTTCCCATAGCATCCTTTGGCACTTAAAAATAAGTGAAAACACTTATTTGCCTTCAAGATCCCCCCCATGATCCAGTCCCCTGCTGGTCTTGTCCATCTCCTAACCCTCTCCAGGATGCAGCCCTCCAGCCTTCCACTACTCTTTGGACACACTGAGCCCCTTCTGTCTCAGGGTTGTGTGTTTGCTACTTCTCTCCTGCATCCCTTCCTGCTCCCACTGCCTCATATCCTTCAGCATCAGCTCAAATGTCACCTCCTCCAAAAAGTCAGAGTCACCTCCCCTGACTGCCCTCTCCAATGTTACCATTGAATACCTACTGCCCTCACCGTCTCTCATGCAAATTGCCCTTGTCTGTTTTCTTGTTTGTGCATTTGCTTGTTTAGTGTTTCTCCCACTCAGTTATCAGCTGCAAGGAAACTTAGTTTTGTTACTCCTAGAATAAGAGTGGAATAAAAATTTGTGGAATAAGGTTGGGGTCAAACAGACCAGGGGTACATGTACAGCCTATGTGACCTTCAGCAAGTTAAGTATGCCACTTCTGTTAGTCCAGTCTCTTTACCTGTCAAATGCGGGTAAGAACACTTGCCTTGCAGGATCATGGTGAGGGTGAAGACAGGTCTTTGTTGCTTTGTGCAGGCTTTCTCTAGTTGCA
>SJYW01035793.1:201106-213891 GCA_006410735.1 Raphicerus campestris | reverse complement strand
CAAAGTACTGGAGTTTCAGCTTTAGCATCATTCCTTCCAAAGAAATCCCAGGGTTGATCTCCTTCAGAATGGACTGGTTGGATCTCCTTGCAGTCCAAGGGACTCTCAAGAGTCTTCTCCAACACCACAGTTCAAAAGCATCAACTCTTCGGCCCTCAGCATTCTTCACAGTCCAACTCTAATATCCATACATGACCACAGGAAAAAGCATAGCCTTGACTAGATGGACCTTAGTCAGCAAAGTAATGTCTCTGCTTTTGAATATGCTATCTAGGTTGGTCATAACTTTTCTTCCAAGGAGTAAGCGTCTTTTAATTTCATGGCTGCAGTCACCATCTGCAGTAATTTTGGAGCCCCCCAAAATAAAGTCTGACACTGTTTCCACTGTTTCCCCATCTATTTCCCATGAAGTGATGGGATATTTTACAGCACTTATCTATGGCTGACATGATTATGGGTGATTTGTATTTATTTTAGAATTTCAATGTTTTTCTTTATATGGATATGAATTTCCTTTGTGAATGAATGAATGAATGAAAGTTGCTCAGTAATGTTCGACTCTTTGCAACCCCATAGACTGTAGCCCATCACTCTCCTCTGTCCATGGACTTCTCAAGGCAAGAATACTGGTATAGGGGAAGTATATGCTAAGTTTCAATTTTTTAAAAAATGAAGTTTTCAATCCAAGTCATTAGTTTTCCAGAATGTGTCTGCCCATTGAATCACCTGGGGGACTCTTGAGAAGTACTATTTCCTGGACTGACGTTTCTTGAAGTTACTTTGTGATCAACTGGGCTGGGGAAATGGTACAAGAGTTCAGTTCTTCTCACTCTTGAATGAACATATAAATCATCTGCAGCTCTTGCTAAAATGCAGATTCTGATTCCCTAGGTCTGGGGTGACCTAAAACTCTGCCTTTCAAACATGCAACCAAATGGTATTAATGCTGGATGACACTTTAAGTATCAAAGGACAGATGATCCCCTAGCCCTTATAGGATGACAGCAGCATGGCTGCTGATGCAAACCCACTTGATGCTACATTCACTCTCAGCCAAACTACTGGAGAAACTTTGGTTGGAGCAGCAGAAATATGGGCAGCCTGGTGCTGTATCAAGGGCTGGCTGGGGCAGACCACGTAGAGGGTGAAGCGTGAGGCCAGACAGACAGGCTGATGACCTCCCCCTCCCCCAGTCCCCCGCCAGCTTTTGGTCAGTGTCAATTCAGCGCCAACAGAAATTCAGGAATGGTCTAGTCCAGCAGGATCTCTGGAACTCTAAAAGCCTCTTTTCCTGGTCTGGCCTCAAACCTGTGTCTCTCCTAAAGACCCTCAAATCAGGAATCCCTGCCTGGTGTCTTGGTATAGATTATGATGTATAGAAGTGAGTAGAAATGAGAAGCCAGCTTCTAGTTCATCAGAGAGCCTGGGTTCCTGGTGTGGAGCATCTGCCATAGTCCTTCCCAAAGTACCACATACTCCCCAAAGCTTTCCCTTCCCAATTGTCTCCAAGTGACCTTTCACTGGACGTTAGGCTATAGCCCTCTCTGGACACCATCTTTGGCTATCTCAGTTCTCATCAATTCACTTGTCCTGGAGAAGGCAATGGCACCCCACTCCAGTACACTTGCCTAGAAAATCCCATGGACGGAGGAGCCTGGTAGGCTGCAGTCCATGGGGTTGCTAAGAGTCGGACACGACTGAGTGACTTCGCTTTCACTTTTCACTTTCATGCACTGGAGAAGGAAATGGCAACCCACTCCAGTTTCTTGCCTGGAGAATCCCAGGGACGGGGGAGCCTGGCGGGCTGCCATCTGTAGGGTTGCACAGAGTCAGACACGACTGAAGTGACTTAGCAGCAGCAGCAGCAGGACCCAATATCACCAAAAAATATCTCTGGGCTTCCTTAAGCTCTTTTGCACATCACACTCACATTGATCCCACCCTCTCCTTCATCCTCCTACACACTGTCTCTATCGAATCTGTTCTTTCCAAGACCAGTATTAACTTCTATAGAGTCAAACCCAATGACTTTTTTGATATGTCAGATCTTTGGCAACTGCCTCCCTTGGATCCCTTGATATTGATTCACACCTCTCCATTCTCTGCTTCTCAGGTCTATTGTGGGTTTTTCCTTTTTTGTGGGGGTCATCCCTAAACCTTGAATTCACAAGCTAACATGCTAAGCACTTTTCTTTCATATCCCATGGAGCTACAATCTATCCATTTCCACAGGTGCAGTGATCATCTTTCTCTGATGCCTCCCAAGCCCAGATTGATCATCCTCCTTTATCTCCAGCAGCCTCCAGGATACCACCCTCCAGATATCCTGCTGTCATTCTCAACCAAATGCATCTAAGGTCAAATTCATCTTCTCCTCCTCCAAGTCCATTCATACCACCCAGGATCATTTCTCTCACTGCCATAATATTCCTCTAGACAGCGAGATCAAAACCTGAGAACTGTTGACAATTTCTCCTACTTTCTTGACTCTATGACAGATTGATCAACAAGTTCCAATCAACTATGTCTTTAAAATATAACCTTTGTTTTCTTCAAAGCCATTAGAATTGCTCCTATATTCCTGGTCTCTCTGCCTTTAGTACAGCCCAACCTATCTGAGGTTTCTGGACTTGTATTCTAAGTACTGCTTTCATCACATCCCCACCCCACTCTAGTCTACAGTAGTTTCCCACTGCATGATACACTTTTCTAGGTGTATCTCACTTCTCCGTGGACACTAAACCACCTCCCAGGCAATGAGACTTCTTTCTTATTTTCCTCATAGGCATTTTCAAAGTTATCTTTGACTTTCCTACCTCCAAAGTCATCCCATCTCATTGTTACCCATTCAGATCTTTTGGCATTAAGGTCACTGGATATGGATACAGATAATTATAGATGGATAATTATAGAGGATGATCAACCTGGGCTTGGGAGGCATCAGAGAAAGATGATCATTGCACCTGTGGAAATGGATGGATTGTAGCTCCATGGGCTATGAAAGAAAAGTGCTTAGGATGTTAGTTTGTGAATTCAAGATAGATAATAATATACTATAATTATAATACCATTATTATCATCTATAGTTGAGTATCTAGTTCTGCCAAGTTAATTATCAGCTAAGACTTACAAAGTCATGTCACTTAACCTCCAATCTTCAGTTTCAACATCTATAAATCATGGAATTAGAGTATGTGGTTATTAAAATTCTTTCCAGATCAAACTATCAGTGATTCTATGACTCAATGTTTAAAGACTATTTTCTTTACCATTGCAATCCTACTCTGAACTCCCATTAAGTTTCATTGTGTTATTTATTGTTTTATATGTAGACATTTATTTCCCTTTTTAAATTGAACAGGCTTTTTAGTCCACAAAACAAAGCTTATAGCTCTCTCCACCTGCCCCAACTGAGATACATCCATGCTTACAAGTAGAACATAGAAACACATACTGCAGATTCAAATGGAAANAAACAAAGCTTATAGCTCTCTCCACCTGCCCCAACTGAGATACATCCATGCTTACAAGTAGAACATAGAAACACACACCACAGATTCAAATGGAAGATTGGTTCTAGAATTAACTCTATTACAAGTTTGTTTTGCCACCTTGGAAAGTCCTTTTTTGTCCCTAGGCCTCCAATTTCTTATCATTAGAATGAGGGGCTTGGCAAGATCAGTATTTTTCAAAACTAGTTTAAGTTTCAAAGAAAAGTTTTCATGGAAACCTAAATGGATAAAAGGTACCTGCTTAGCGGAATCAGAGAGAAATGGAAATATGGGAATCCAGTTAGCATTGACCACTGAAGCAGGCACTGGGTGTATATGTCAGTCTCAACTTCCCAATTTATCCCTCACTACAACTTTCCCCTCAATAACCACTCTACTCTATATAAAATAGATAACTAATAAGACCCTATTGTATAGCTCTACACAATATTCTGTAATGATCTAAATGGGGAAAGACTCTGCAAAAGGAGTGGATATATTTGTATATCTGGAGAAGGAAATGGAAACCTGGGAAATTCTTGCCTGGGAAATTCTATGGACAGGGAAGGCTAGTAGGCTTAGTCTATGGAGTCTCAAAGAGTTGGACATGACTGAGCAACTAAACAACAGCTAAGAGAATGGCTACCCACTCCAGTATTCCTGCCTGGAGAATTCAATGGACAGAGGAGCCTGGTGGGTTACAGTCCATGGAGTTGTAAAAAGTCAGACAAGACTGAGCGACTTTCACTTTCACTGTTAATAGATGTTCTCTCTGTATGCCTAGAAGGATCTGTGAGTCTGAGATCCTTGGAAATTAACAAATTAATTAACAAACCATGCCCTCATGGCAGATCTGATGCAAAGAAAAAGATAAACCATCAGTGGGGTAGATGCAATAAGCCCACAGGTTTTTACACTGGAAACTTTGATTGTTCTAAATAACAAGGACGTGTCTGTGTGGATACCAGTAAAGAATGGACTCTGCCTGGCCCTTGCCTCCCTGGCTACCTCTCGGAGATAGGAGGAGCCTGATGTTTCTCTCAGCATGCCAAGCTGCTGACCCCAATACTTTGGTGCCTTCTGAGTTGAAAGAAATGTCTTATGAAACAAGTCTCACTCATTTGTACAAGGTGCTGACTGGTGGGCAAGGCCAGGGCCTAGTCTTGAGTGGCTGGGAAATGTCCCCTCCTTAGGGAAATGTGGGAGAAGGAAATGGCAACCCACTCCACTATTCTTGCCTAGAGAATCCTGTGGACAGATGAGCCTGGTGGGCTGCCGTCCATAGGGTCGCGCAGAGTCGGACACAACTGAAGCGATTTCGCATGCATGCATACATATGTAACTGATTCCGTTTGCTCCGTTGCACAAACTAACACAACAATGTCAACCAACTATGCATGCACGCACACACACTCAGTCACTTTAGTTGTGTCCGACTCTTTGCGACCCTAGGGACTGTAGCCTGCTAGGTTCCTCTGTCCACAGGATTTCCCAGGCAAGAATACCAGAGTGGGTTGCCATGCCATCCTCCAGGGGATCTTCATGACCCAGGGATCAAACACATGTCTTCTGCCTTGCAGGTAGATTCTTTACCTGCTAAGCCACCAGGGAAGCCTATAAATCAACAATAAAATTTATTTTTTTTATTTTTAAAAATTAAAAAAAAATATTATTTACACTGCCCCCTGCTCCAAAAAAAACACTAGGGCATCCCTAAAGAAAATCAAGCTTCATCAAACATCGTTGGGTACCACTGGCCTAAATGATTTCTTCTGAAATTACTTTCTAAAATCTGTGCTCCTTGAGGACTTCCCTGGTGGTCCAGTGATTAACAATCTGCCTTGCAATGCAGGGGACATGGATTTGATTCCCACTCAGGGAACTAAGATCCTACAAGGTGCAGAGCAACTAATCACTTGAGCCACAACCAGAGAGTCCATGTGCCACAACAAAAGATGTTGCATGCTGCAACGGAAGATCCAATGCAGCCAAATAACTTAAAAGTATTTTAAAATTTATCTAAAATCTGTTGCCCGAAACATTTAAAAACCTTGACATGACTTAGCTATACTGTCTCCTCAAATTGTTTTATGTGTCCCTAGACTTATTTAGCATCCTATGATATCTATGTAAGGGATACCTTACTAACTAGAGAGCTTGCCAGGAGGAATTAAAGGGAGGTGGCCAATCAGAGTTATTGACAGAGGGAGAAGAAAGGAAAAAAAGAGAAGACACTGCCTTCTACCACTGACCTGTAGATCCTGGGTGCCTGGAACCTCCAACTGATTTCTCCAGGCTGTCTACACTGAGTTTATATTGCCTGATCAGGGTGGGTCAGCCTGTAGCAATGTTTATAATTGGCTCCAGGATGGGGAAGAAAGGCGTTGGGATTCCACAAGGTCTTTGGCACAGTCTAGATAATAAGAAGGTGGGAACATTAATGAATGTTTGTTAAAAGGGAGAGAGTCGCCCATAAAGCCTTCACAGAAGCCAAGTGCTGGGACCCTGCTCAAAGCTACTGTCATTGATACTGATATCGATGGTTTTGGCAGCCAGATAAATGATGCTGGGGTCAGACATCTTCATATCACCTTTCCTTTGGTGCCCATGGGGCTCCATCTAACCTTAGGGAGGCAGAAGAGGCAAGAGTGAGTGTGTCTGAAGGGCCTAAGGACAGATTNGGGTTGCCATGCCATCCTCCAGGGGATCTTCATGACCCAGGGATCAAACACATGTCTTCTGCCTTGCAGGTAGATTCTTTACCTGCTAAGCCACCAGGGAAGCCTATAAATCAACAATAAAATTTATTTTTTTTATTTTTAAAAATTAAAAAAAAATATTATTTACACTGCCCCCTGCTCCAAAAAAAACACTAGGGCATCCCTAAAGAAAATCAAGCTTCATCAAACATCGTTGGGTACCACTGGCCTAAATGATTTCTTCTGAAATTACTTTCTAAAATCTGTGCTCCTTGAGGACTTCCCTGGTGGTCCAGTGATTAACAATCTGCCTTGCAATGCAGGGGACATGGATTTGATCCCACTCAGGGAACTAAGATCCTACAAGGTGCAGAGCAGCTAATCACTTGAGCCACAACCAGAGAGTCCATGTGCCACAACAAAAGATGTTGCATGCTGCAACAGAAGATCCAATGCAGCCAAATAACTTAAAAGTATTTTAAAATTTATCTAAAATCTGTTGTCCGAAACATTTAAAAACCTTGACATGACTTAGCTATACTGTCTCCTCAAATTGTTTTATGTGTCCCTAGACTTATTTAGCATCCTATGATATCTATGTAAGGGATACCTTACTAACTAGAGAGCTTGCCAGGAGGAATTAAAGGGAGGTGGCCAATCAGAGTTATTGACAGAGGGAGAAGAAAGGAAAAAAAGAGAAGACACTGCCTTCTACCACTGACCTGTAGATCCTGGGTGCCTGGAACCTCCAACTGATTTCTCCAGGCTGTCTACACTGAGTTTATATTGCCTGATCAGGGTGGGTCAGCCTGTAGCAATGTTTATAATTGGCTCCAGGATGGGGAAGAAAGGCGTTGGGATTCCACAAGGTCTTTGGCACAGTCTAGATAATAAGAAGGTGGGAACATTAATGAATGTTTGTTAAAAGGGAGAGAGTCGCCCATAAAGCCTTCACAGAAGCCAAGTGCTTGGACCCTGCTCAAAGCTACTGTCATTGATACTGATATCGATGGTTCTGGCAGCCAGATAAATGATGCTGGGGTCAGACATCTTCATATCACCTTTCCTTTGGTGCCCATGGGGCTCCATCTAACCTTAGGGAGGCAGAAGAGGCAAGAGTGAGTGTGTCTGAAGGGCCTAAGGACAGATTTTTGCCCGTAGCCAGGCTGTGGCCATCAAGGCAATGTGAGAATGGGAGCTGATGATATTGTGAATAGCCCCTACTGGGGAAGACGAAAGGGATGTCTTTGTTTTTCAACAGCTCTATTAGTTGGTACCAGCTTGATGAGATGAATGTCTAAAGAAATCCACTGCAGTCAGAAGACATTGACCTTAGATTTATCCTGGGATTGAGCAGGTGCCCTGTGCCCTAGACTACAAGGGCATATGACACAGTGTAAGCAGGGCAGGGGTGAAGAACACCTGGGCCTCTGATTGATATTGCTCAATTCAGTCCATCTAGCCACTCATCTGTCCATCTATCCATCTATCCATCAATCCATCAGTTCATCTACCTACTCATCCATCCAACCATCAGTGCATCTACGCATCCACCCATCCACNAGGGCCTAAGGACAGATTTTTGCCCGTAGCCAGGCTGTGGCCATCAAGGCAATGTGAGAATGGGAGCTGATGATATTGTGAATAGCCCCTACTGGGGAAGACGAAAGGGATGTCTTTGTTTTTCAACAGCTCTATTAGTTGGTACCAGCTTGATGAGATGAATGTCTAAAGAAATCCACTGCAGTCAGAAGACATTGACCTTAGATTTATCCTGGGATTGAGCAGGTGCCCTGTGCCCTAGACTACAAGGGCATATGACACAGTGTAAGCAGAGCAGGGGTGAAGAACACCTGGGCCTCTGATTGATATTGTTCAATTCAGTCCATCTAGCCACTCATCTGTCCATCTATCCATCTATCCATCAATCCATCAGTTCATCTACCTATTCATCCATCCAACCATCAGTGCATCTACGCATCCACCCATCCACCCATCCATTTACCCATCCATCTGCCCATTAGAATGTCTACCCATCCATCCACCCACTTACAAGGGGCAGAGACACTTAGGCATGGTATTCTCTGGGGACCAACTGCTTTATTATAATTCTCCCTCATGGGTCATCTGCAAAGTTTCATAAAGGGCTCGATGAGGACATGGGAGAGGTTAATCCTATACCCAGATGTCTGCAGAGTGAGCCATGAAAACAGACGGGCAGAGGTGGAAACAGATTTCTGTTTTCTAAGGCCAATAGTCATTCTTCACCCCTTCTCCCAAACTCTTGTCCCCTCAATGGAAAAGGCCAAAGCACAGAGTATTATACCAGGCAACCAACGAGTGCTCACTGAGCATTCACAAAGACNGGTGTCCTCCTACACCTCCAGGCCCTGCCAGAGCTGGCCTGCAGGGAGCCCTGGAGACACGTTGCCCTAGTCACATTGCTGGAAGTAGAAGTCGGTGATGGGGTCATCCCAGCTGGTGTCCTTTGGGAGGTGGGTGATCTGTAGAGGCTGGTCAGCTTCAGGCACCGTGCAAAGAAACCAGCCTGGGTAGGCAGCTGACTCAAAGCTGGAGGTGAGCCCCGTGTCCCGCCGGTAGAAGGTGAATTTCTTAGACTTCTCGGCACTGTGGTAGAGCTCCATGATGTTCACCGGCTGTGGACAGAGGGCACGACAGGTGAGGGACAGGAGCAAGCGGGAGAACATAAAGAGGCAGAGCCGTGATCAGCAGAACGCTGCGAGGGAGAGGTGCCCCAGCCACAGCAGCAGCAGTAGCATCTTTGACTTAGTGAAGCCAGAGAGTGGTGAGGCTGCCCTGACAGGACCCACCTCTAGTTTCAGGGTTGGTTCCTGCCCTGTCCCACACGACAGGCACTGGCTCCCACCCTGGACGCCCAGGATGACTGGAGAAAGCTTGGCATCCAGAGACCGATTGGGGACAACGCTGATCTCCTCACCTAGAGGAAGGAAGGGGATGTGGGAACTTTGCCTTTCCTCTCTCTCCCCCGCTGTGGGCTGTATCAGATACCCTCCCCCCAAGCTGGACAGAAGGAGAGCTTCATAGCAGCTGTCATGTTGGGAAGGGTGGCCTCCTAAGGTGGTCCGGTGAACGTCAAGACACATAGGGCCATGAAGATGATACTATCTTCCACCCCCACACCCACTCCCTTGTCCAGGGTCAAAACTTCAAACCCCAAGGGAAATTTGATCACCTCTTTCAATGCCCCTTGACCCTCCAGACTTTTCTGTAAGCTGTCTTGATAAAACTCCCAATTAAAGTTATTTGGACATCATCTTTCTACCCTTCTGTGAGAGTCCTGAGATCAGAAAAAGGTCTCATTCCTCTCTGTATAATTCCTCCATCTCTCTCTCTCTCTCTCTCTCTCTCTCACACACACACACACACACACACACACACACACACAACCTCACAGAGAGCTCTACCTGGCCCTAACACCTGGTAACAATGTTCCAGGTGTGTCCTGCTTAGTGAGCAGGCCCAGTCACGCTGTGAGCACAAAACCAGAGGTGCCACCTGCCCCTCTAAGTCCCACCACTCTGAGTGACCAAGGACCCTCAGAGAGCCAAGGGGACCCAGAGTGAAGAGGCAGAAACCCCCTCTCACATGGGAGTAAAGAGTCAGACAGCCTGCGTTAGTGCTGTCCTCAGCAAGGGCTACCAGGAAAAGGGATGTTGGACGCAGCTCCACCTACTGAGGAAATGACAAAACAGCCATCTTGGAAAAGCATCCCACCTCTATATAGAGGCTTCCGGTGCATGGCACCATTCTGGAAAGTGTGGTAGTTCATTTGTCCTTGCTCAGAGCCTGGTTTTTTGATGCCCTATCTACTGTGTCAGGTCTGTAAGTTTGTGCCAGTGTTTTTAAGTCCTCTTCAGAACCCCTCCCTCTGAGCATATAGAGACCTAGGGAAGTAGGGTCATGTTTTGGTCACCAACCTTTAATGACCTTGCCTGCTTGTAGGCCTCCGGCTAGAAGCTGATTATCATGCAGGTAAAGCACCTTCAATGCTGCATCCTTCATTCTGAAATATCAGGACAGGATGACACTCAGTTAGGGGAGGGTTTGCTCCAGCTTACCTGGGCTCTCGAGACTCCCCCAGTTTCAGGCACTATCGCCCTCTCTTCCCACTCAACCGGAAGTAATGGCACAGCCATCTCTCCCACCCCTGGGGGCGCATGCCTATCACTGGGACAACACCACAGCCTCCCATCTGGGTCTGGGACTTTCTCCTTCACCCTCTGCAATCTTTTCTACACTAACCAGGCTCTTTCGTGTGCCACGTCGGAAAGGAAACTAAACTGTGGGTCAGAGTTCTGGGTTCTCACCCTGGCTCTGCCACCACAATAGACAAATGCCACAATAGACAAATGGTTCACTCTTTCTGGGCCTGAGTCTCCTCATTGCTAAACTAAGATGGGATAGATGCTGTTCAGGCCTTTTCAAGATTAAAATGTGCCTTGATTAAACTCTACCTTTACTTCTTCTGCTTGGTGCATTTATTAATATTTCCACTGGAAATGGCAACCCACGCCAGTGTTCTTGCCTGGAGAATCCCAGGGACAGGGGAGTCTGGTGGGCTGCCATCTATGGGGTCGCACAGAGTCGGACACGACTGAAGCGACTTAGTAGTAGTAGTATATAATCCTTACATTTAAAAATCTTTCATTTTGCTTTTCAAATTTAATTCACATTTACAATCTCAGTTGATTTTCTGACATCTTGTGAGGTGAAAGATGTATTCTGAAAGGGTTTCTTCCAGACGTCATGTGGGGAAAAAAACTTTGCTATATACAAATTGGCTAAATGTTGGCTAAACACAAAGAAATCTCTACTTCAAAGTAACCAATATGCTGAGTTGTGCTACAATCCTCTTTGAAGGGGACCTAGAAAGCCTATTTTCCACGTTTCCTTGACCAAAGAGCACCACTGTATAAAGCCACTCATAAGACTGGCTTCTCTTGGGGGGCAAGCTATACTAGACCCTGAGCTCGGCGAGAGCAAGTCTTCTCATTCACTGTTCCAAGTCTGGAGTGGAGCGCCTGACTCAGCATAGGCCAAGGGACAGACAGACTGACAGGAGAGTTTTGCTAATGCTGTTTTGTCCCAAAGGGCAGTAAAGAAGTAGTGCCTGAATTGACTTCACTTCACCGCATCGGAGGGTGGGGATGGTAGGTAACAGTAGGGATCCAAGCTCCTAACTGCCTTTCTCATTTCGATGGACGAGGCCACAGCTCTTTTCTCATCAGGTAACCTCCAAGAGGGAAGCCTGGCCCAGTCTGGAGAGGCCTTACCTAAAGGCAAGGAGGTAGGTGCCTGTTCACACCTTTCCAGCCACCCCCACTATAGGCAATCCTGAGCATCCCCTCAGTGGAAAGACTAGACAGCAGGTCTACCCGGAACTCAAGCCGTTTCCCACTGGACACAAATCATTCAGAGGCTCAGATACTCACCGGAAGCACAGCGCCCCGCTCAGGACCATCTTGAGCTTCCCAGTGTGTAGACTCTCCTATTTTGAGATAACAGAAAATCTTAGGTGGAAATGGAGGCTGAGCTGCAGGGGACCTGGGCCCCCTGACCCCTCCCCACCTCCCCTCTCGACCCTCTGCCCTGGCATGGGAAGAGCCCCCAAGGAGCAGGGGAATTCTAGGTCTGGGGTCAGAAGAGGCGAGGCCCAGTTCCCCAGAGGACACCTTGGAACACTCCTGTCTCCTGACAGAGCCCGTGCTGTCTGCCTACTCCTCCAAGGTTGCCTCAGCCCTTTTAATGATCCCTAGGGAGGGGCCCCTGAAACTGCCTCAGTCTCGGGAGGAGCAGGATTTCCAGAGTGATTTCATACCACCTTAAGATTCCAGAAACACCTGCTGCTCATTATCTCGGTGAGAGAAGGAAACTTTTGGAAACAGTCTCTTCTTCGAGGGGCTTTCCAGCCCTTTGTGATCACTGAGCTCCTAGACATCTGGCCCTGCCAGACCCAAGGGCAACATGCAGTGAGCTAGAACAACCCCCTTTCCTCCTTTCTCCTTGCCCTCCTTTCTTCTCTCCCTCTTTCATTTCCTCCCTCCTTTTCTTCCCTTCTTCCTTCTTCCTGTCTGCCTTTGTCAAGACTATGGAAAATGCTGGAGGTGGAGCTCTCCCACTTAAGTACTGTTAAGAGTATATATACATTGTAGAAAAACCTGAAAATCCAGATTGACAAAAAAAAAAAAAAAAGAATTCTCGTTCCAGCTTGTGTATCATCAGCAAAACCAAGAACAACAGTTTTTCCTCTGCACATACATACCTGTAACCATCACTTTACTATTGCACCCCAGATATGCTCTGTTTAGTCTCTCTGTCCTGTTTGACTATTTGCGACACCATGGACTGTACCTCACCAGGCTCCTCTGTCCATGGGAATTCTCCAGGCAAGAATTCTGGAGTGGGTTGCCATGCCCTCCTCCAGGGGATCTGTGCAACCCAGGAGAAGAATCCAGGTCTCCCACATTGCAGGCAGATTCTTTACTGTCTGAGCTGCCTACCCTATTTTCAACTTGCTTTAGTCTTGTAAGCAAAATAGCAGAATCTCTTTTCA
>SJYW01035793.1:179415-200325 GCA_006410735.1 Raphicerus campestris | reverse complement strand
ACTGCCTCAGTCTCGGGAGGAGCAGGATTTCCAGAGTGATTTCATACCACCTTAAGATTCCAGAAACACCTGCTGCTCATTATCTCGGTGAGAGAAGGAAACTTTTGGAAACAGTCTCTTCTTCGAGGGGCTTTCCAGCCCTTTGTGATCACTGAGCTCCTAGACATCTGGCCCTGCCAGACCCAAGGGCAACATGCAGTGAGCTAGAACAACCCCCTTTCCTCCTTTCTCCTTGCCCTCCTTTCTTCTCTCCCTCTTTCATTTCCTCCCTCCTTTTCTTCCCTTCTTCCTTCTTCCTGTCTGCCTTTGTCAAGACTATGGAAAATGCTGGAGGTGGAGCTCTCCTACTTAGGTACTGTTAAGAGTATATATACATTGTAGAAAAACCTGAAAATCCAGATTGACAAAAAAAAAAAAAAAAAAGAATTCTCGTTCCAGCTTGTGTATCATCAGCAAAACCAAGAACAACAGTTTTTCCTCTGCACATACATACCTGTAACCATCACTTTACTATTGCACCCCAGATATGCTCTGTTTAGTCTCTCTGTCCTGTTTGACTATTTGCGACACCATGGACTGTACCTCACCAGGCTCCTCTGTCCATGGGAATTCTCCAGGCAAGAATTCTGGAGTGGGTTGCCATGCCCTCCTCCAGGGGATCTGTGCAACCCAGGAGAAGAATCCAGGTCTCCCACATTGCAGGCAGATTCTTTACTGTCTGAGCTGCCTACCCTATTTTCAACTTGCTTTAGTCTTGTAAGCAAAATAGCAGAATCTCTTTTCATATCAAGTATAATGATATACTTCCCTGGTAGCTCAGGTGGTTAATCGTCTGCCTGCAATGCAGGAGACCTGGGTTTGATCTGTGGGTCGGGAAGATCCCCTGGAGAAGGAAATGGCAATCCACTCCAGTACTCTTGCCTGGAAAATTCCATGGATGGAGGAGCCTGGTAGGCTACAGTCCATGGGATTGCAAAGAGCCGGACATGACTGAGCAACTTCACTGACTGACATAATGATATCAGAATATTGAATAGCTGCAGAGTATTTCTATGCAACATCATTTAATTACAGCAATCAATTATTATTAGCTGTTGTTATTATCATAATATGTTATTGAAAATCTTTCAGTGACAAACATCTTTGTATCAATATCTTTGCTTGTGTGTCTGATTATTTCCTTTGAAAATAAAATCTAGCTTGGGCCATCTATTATTGCTCTTTCTTCAGTACATAACTGATAAAATAATGTGTGATTGTATGACATTTCATGAAGTTTTAATCTTTCCGTATGTTCCGGGTAATGGATCTAAATGAAAGGTAAGGGTCAAGTGCATAATAACAATTTTATTATGTCTTGAGAACCAATAAAACCATTTATTGTTAAGTCATACACTTTTTAAAAATATTGTTTTCAGGTGAATGGACTAAAATGTCCTTAAAATGTTCAAAAATAAAATATCACATGNTAACTGATAAAATAATGTGTGATTGTATGACATTTCATGAAGTTTTAATCTTTCCGTATGCTCCGGGTAATGGATCTAAATGAAAGGTAAGGGTCAGTGCATAATAACAATTTTATTATGTCTTGAGAACCAAGAAAACCATTTATTGTTAAGTCATACACTTTTAAAAAATATTGTTTTCAGGTGAATGGACTAAAATGTCCTTAAAATGTTCAAAAATAAAATATCACATGGTTCAAAGAGTTCAAAGAGTAGAAAAATGATTCATCACTCATAATGCCACTACTGTGATAAACACCTTTCAGAAAATTAGAGCCTTATGTAAAAACTATTAAGTTGGCCATAAACTGGCCAAATAGAAAAGATACTATTTGTGCAAATAGTTGCAAAAAAGAACAAAACAAAACAAAAGACACTGCAGAATGAGTTGGCCAATAGGCAAAATGACTTTAAGCAAACAGGCTTTCATTTGCAAAGTGGTAATAGAGAAGAAGGTTTTGTTTCTCCTAAAAAGGTAAAATGCCAACTGCTTAGTTTGCCCCCTATGATCCCCTGACTGTAGTGAATTGCACCTGTGTGACCACAGGACACTGCCATGGTGCTTCATCAAGCTCCCTCCTCCTTCTGCTAATAAAGAATGAAGCCAGTATGTGGTCCCCTTCCCCTCGCCCCCATGATGCTGAACACCCAGTGAAGTGAAGTGAAGTGAAGTGAAGTCGGTCAGTCGTGTCCGACTCTTTGTGACCCCATGGACTGTAGCCTACTAGGCTCCTCCCTCCATGGGATTTTCCAGGCAAGAATACTTTCCTTCTCCAGGGGATCTTCCCAACCCAGGGATTGAACCTAGGTCTCCCACATTCCAGGCAGACACGTTAACCTCTGAGCCACCAGGGAAGCCCAGAACATCCAGAGGGTTGTGCATAACAAGGGGGCAATACAGAGTGAATGGATGGGGCAATGAATGGATGAACCAAGAAAATGAAAGAAAGAAATATAAAGCAAATCCCTGCTGAGAAAACTTTTCCAAACTTGAAAATAAAACACAATGATAATGGCACGTGCTCTCGGTGTTGTACTGGAGCATTGTCAAACAATCCCACCAACAATTGCACAGTTCTCTGGGGAAAAGTGCGTCATTGTTTGACTTATTAATTACCATGGTTAGATTTTATCAGACTCCGTGAAATTAGATGTGAACTAAGAGAAAACTGATAAATTGCAAATAATTTCTGCCTGACAGAAAAGATAGTCCTAAAAGATATCAGTTGTCAGTTTAGTTCACTTGCTCAGTCATGTCCGACTCTTTGCATGGACTGCAGCATGCCAGGACCCCATGGACTGCAGCATGCCAGGACCCCATGGACTGCAGCATGCCAGGCTTCCCTGTCCATCACCAACTCCCAAATCTTGCTCAAACTCATGTCCATCGAGTCGGTGATGCCATCTGACCATCTCATCCTCTGTCATCCCCTTCTCCTCCTGCCTTCAAACTTTCCCAGCATCTTTTCCAATGAGTCAGTTCTTTGCATCAGGGAGCCAGAGTATTGGAGTTTCAGCTTTAGCATCAGTCCTTCCAATGAATATTCAGGACTGATTTCCTTTAGAATTGACTGCTTTGATCTAGGTACAGTTGTGTTGCTTTACAATTCACTAAGCAGGGGTTTATTATTTTTTTAATTTAAGCCAATCCATTCCACCATTTCTTTCCTGATTGATCATATAAGCTTCTGTTCCTTGACTTACCCTTTGAATCAGCTTTATCATCCTTCCAGTTCCTTCATTTATTAATAATGATATATCCTTGACACATGCTCACTGTATGTTTGTGTGAAAGTCATGTTTTGGATTTTTTGAAAATTAAACTGGCATTATATAAAACAATGTTCCTTTGCCTCAGATTCACACACCATGTGTCGTGGTTTTCAAATATACACCCAGATTCTTTGATACTCCACCCTTTAAGAAGTGGAGCTTAATTCTCCTTCCTTTGAGTGTGAACTGGATTTAGTGACTAAAGAATATATTGGGTTGGCCAAAAAGTTCATTTGGGTCTGTTTGTGACATCTTATGGACCATGGAGGTGCCCAGAGGCTGTCCCAGCCTGCAGAAGGATAATGCTCCCAATGGAGACTTCTTACCACCTTTGAGTGGCAGTGCCCTGGAGGTGAGTGTAGATCCTGTCCATGGGGAGATGAGGATTCAAATAGTGTAAGAGTACACACCTGTACTACTAGGTAAGCACACATTCACAAACAGCTTATTATAGCAAAGTGGTCATTTTTATTAGTCAGATAAATTAAACAATAATTAAAATAGCTAATATGCATTTGATGTTCACTATGTCCCAAGAACTATGTTTAGTGGTTGGCCTGAATGTTCTCATTTTGTGCTCAGAGCTGCCCTGAGTGGTTAATACCATAATTATTATGTCTCATTCATGGATGTGGAAACCAAGAATAGAAAGATTAACTCTCATCAGATACTGGACCTATAATTAATATTAGAGTCAGAATGAAGCCCAGGAAACCTGAATCCAAAGCTACTGAGCCCAAAACACAACACAACAGTCAAAGTGATCTTTTTCATAGTCTGAGTCAGATCACAGCCCATCTGCTTCAGAGTCCCCGAGAGTAAAAGAAAAGACTTGGCCATGTTTTCAAAGCCCCACAAAATCAGGCCCTCATTAACTCTTGACCTCATCTTTTCACCACTCCATGCAGTACATTCAGGGCACATGAACCTCTTGCTCCTTCTTGAACAAGTGAAGCATGTCCCTGCCTCGGGGCCTTTGCACTGGCCATTCTCTCAGCATAGAAAGCTCTTCTCCAAGACATCAGCATGTCTCACTCTTTTACTCTTTAAAGTCTTTGCAAAACTGTCACCTTCTCAACAAGACTTACACTCACTACCCTAAACTGCTCTCTCCTTCTTCCAATTCTCCTTTCCAGGCTCCATTTCTTTGCACAGCACTCACCACTTGTAAGCACACTGAACACTTTGGGTGTACTACTTATCAGCTCCCCTGCCAGTCCTGTTGGAAAATAAACTCTTATTCAAAGGGAAATGTTTTCTATTTTCTTCATTGGCATATTCTAGTCACTTAACACCTTCGATAAATGATGCTGCATTGACATTGAGTAAATTACACACTGTATCATGTAGGAAAAGCCAGATAATGGCCTAACATTTTGTTCGCAATTATGATTTTATTTCTCAGAGATTTTTTAAAAACTTTTTTTGGAACATGATTGCTTTACAATTGTGTGTTAGTTTCTGCTATACAACAATGTGAATCAGCTGCTGCTGCTGCTGCTGCTAAGTCGCTTCAGTCGTGTCCGACTCTGTGGGACCCCAGAGATGGCAGCCCACCAGGCTCCCCCGTCCCTGGGATTCTCCAGGCAAGAACACTGGAGTGGGTTGCCATTTCCTTCTCCAATGCATCAAAGTGAAAAGTGCAAGTGAAGTTGCTCAGTCGTGTCCGACTCTTAGCGACCCCATGGACTGCAGCCCACCATGCTCCTCCATCCATGGGATTTTCCAGGCAAGAGTACTAGGGTGGGTTGCCATTGCCTTCTCCAGAATCAGCTACACGTATACATGTATCCCCTCCCTCTTGAACCTCTCTCCCACTCTCCTATCCCATCCCTCTAGGTCCTCACAGAGCATTGAGCTGAGTCCCCTGTGCTATACAGCAGCTTCCCACTAGCTATCTGTCTTACACATGGTAGTGTATATACGTACTTCCCTGGTGACTCAGATGGTAAAGAAACTGCCTGCAGTTCAGGAAGCCAGGGTTCAATCCCAGGATTGGGAAGATCCCCTAGAGGAGGAAATGGTAACCCTCTCCAGTATTCTTGCCTAAAGAGTCCCATGGACAGAGGAGCCTGGTGAGCTACAGTCCATAGTGTTGCAAGGAATCAGACATGACTGAGTGACCAACACTTTCACTTTTCACTTCAGTGTATATATGTCAGTCCTACTCTCTCAATTCATCCCACCCTCTCTTTCCCTTGTTATGTCCACAAGTCTGTTCTCTGCATCTGTGTTTCTAGTCCTGCCCTGCAAATAGGTTCATCTGTACCATTTTTCTAGATTCCATGTATGTGTGCTAATATATGACATTCATTCTTCTCTTTCTTACTTTACTCTGTATTGATGCCTTTGACTCTTCATTCTCTTGATGTAACAGCTAAGACCATAGGTGGGCAAACTTTGGCCTATGGGCTAAGATGGGCCCGCTCTGTTTTGTTGGTACACTGTCATGTTCATTTGCTTAAACAGTCTATGAACACTCCCATACTACAATGAACAACATTGAATATTTGTGACAGACACTATATAGCTTGCAAAACCTAAGTTACTTCATACCTGGCCTTTGAGAGAAAACGTTTGCTGAAGTCTGGTCAAATCACTCTGGATCCAAGTCCTAAATGTGTCACTTATCAGTGTGTATTTTTGATCAAGTTATTGAATCTTTCTGTGTTTTGAAGTCCTCATCTGTGAAACAGGAATAAAAATAGCATTTACCTAGGTTGTTGAGCTTAAATGAGTTAATGTATGTGATGTGCTTAAAAGAGTGCCAGGCACATTCATGCATGCATGCTTGGTTGCTCAGTCGTGTCCAACTCTTTGTGACTCCACAAACTGTAGTCTGCCAGGCTCTTCTGCCCATGGAATTTTCCAGGCAAGAATACTGAGTGGGTTGCCATTTCCTTCTCTGAGGGGATCTTCCAAACCCAGGGATCAAACCTGCGTCTCCAACATCGGCAGGCAGATTCTTTATCACTGAGCCACCTGGGAAGCCCGCCAGGCATATAGTAGATGCTTAAATGTCAGCTATATCATCACTACCACCAGCAGCAGCAGCTACGTGGCCTTGGGAATTTGTTTCTTTTTTCTGATGTGATGATTCATCTCACCTTTTTGTTTCTCTATAAAAAGAGAGTAATAGCCACTTCACTGGGTTGTCACGAGGAGTGGATGAGACAGAGGCTGTGAAGAGCATGGTAGGCACTTGGCACAAACCCACAGACACCTGCTTACTGCCCTCTTTGTGTTTCCCTGTCTCCTCCCCAGGTACATAAAGAGGAAACTGGGAACATAGCAGAGGCCAGGTTCACATTCCCCTAAATCTGGGGCTGGTCCAAGACCAAACACTTCCTTGCACAGGTTAATGCCCTTACCTGGGCCAGAGAATGAGAAAGCCCCACCCCCATCTGGCTGAGAGGCCATAGCACATGCTATGGGATTTCCACGTTACTTACAAGAAGGCTAACATTGGCTGCTCGTTTACTGTGCCCGGCACCATCTCAAAAGCAGTACAGGCATTGCGCCAGGGGTCCTGGGAGATGAGCACTAGTCTTATTTGCATTTGACTGATAAGACAAAATGAGGCTTAGAGAGTCTGGTTCACAAGGTCACAAATTAGTAAGAGATGGACCCAGTATTGGTCCTCTGGCAGTTGGATTCCATACTAACTTATTTCCCCTCCCAAGCTCCATCCCCAACTGTGAACAAATAAACCGTGGAATTTTACAGATTCAAGTGATAGAGGAAAGGAGGGCAGAGATGGAAACTAGTTGATCTCCCTCTCAGGGTTTTGTTTTCAGGAAGGATCAAGTCTTCAGAAAAACAGGGGCTTCTTCCTCCACAGGAACAGGAAAGACAGTGGGAACCCCCAGAGTTGGTTCAGAGACAAAAGATTTCACCAGTACAGACAATACAGTGGTGGACAGGACTTCCCTGGAGGCACAGTGGATACGAATCCTGCCTGCCAATTCAGGGGACACGAGTTCCATCCCTGATCCAGGAAGATTCCACATATCACACAGCAACTAAGCCCCCACCCTCTAGGACCTACAAATCACAATTCTTGAAGCCCATGCACATAGAGCTTGTGCTGCACAACAAGAGAAGCCACTGCAGTAAGAAGCCTGCACACCACAGCTGGAGAGCGGCGCTGCTCAACCGAGCTAGAGGAAGCCCGCGTGCAGCGACAAAGACCCAGCACAACCAAAAATAAGTTCACTTTGTAAAAAAGAATGTGTTGGATTATGGAATTTTTTTTAATGCAATGGTGGACATCCAAATGGAAAGGATTGCTCACTCCCTGGGATGACTCCTAGGTGCTTAGAACATCCTTGAAGGACCCTGCCTGGCACAGGAGAGATGGTGGCGATGCATGCACAGCCTCCAGGGAGCCCCAAGCAGAAAGGGACCTCCCCCCCTCCCCCGTCTCCAGCCACAACCTGTGGTCACTGTGGGAGTGACATAGCAGAAGGTGCCACTGGACTCTTTGCACATCTGAGAACCCCTGGGCTCCCCATGAGGTCACAGGAGGGTTTGAGGTCTGGGCACTGGCTGCAGCTGGGTGCCTTGTTTCTGCTTAGTTCCGTGGCATCTTCCAGTGGGGGCGGGGAGGGGGCGCTGGGGATGGGCCGGTTCTACAAGAAGGGATCAAGGAGTGTGTGGGTGACCCAGGAGGCAGGGTGAGGTTCTGTGTGTGTCACACCCACCCGACAGTTTCTCCTGACTGAGTCACCAGGGGCAGGGCCAGAGCCACTGGCAAACTCCTTACCCCAGATGCAGATGAGACCTTCCCAAGCAGGTCCAGAGGTTTCTGTCCGCTGCACCTCAGAAGCCCCCAGATCCTAAGGACTCCCCTCCCATGGGTTGTGTGGTTTGAGCACGACTAGACATCTGTCTGAAGAACAGCTGGGACTTGAGCCAGATTCTGGACCTGGGTGTGAAATTTAAACTAAAAACGTGGAAGGGAAAAGCCAGACATTCAGAAAGAGAGCTGGTCTGGCTCCATTCTCCCTGGGTCTTCCCCACCTTCTGCCTGTCAAGTGCCCTAAGCTCTGTGTGCATGGCCATGATATCATCAGAGAGGACACTCTTTGACAGGGTGGATCAGGCCAGCCGCACTTTGATCCATCGCTTCCAACCATTCATGCAACCGGTCCGTGTGATCTTTGCTTCTTTCCACAAAGGACTTGGAGCGGTGAGCACCCGCAGCAGAGCCAGCCAGCACAAGGAGAGCTGTATCAGGGCTCCCTGCGGGGAGTCTCTAAGACTCCTGGTGACTCAGACTGTAAAGAGTCTGCCTGCAATGCGGGAGACCGGGGTTCAATCCCTGAGTTGAACTTTCACTTTTTCACCTTCGCAATGCTCGGAACAGAGAAGATAAAATTATCCCCCATATATATATAAATATACTTAGTTGCCCAGTGTTTCCCTGGTGGCTCAGTTGGTAAAGAATCCACCTGCAATGCAGCAGACCCATGTTCAATCGCTGGGTAGGGAAGATCCCCTGAAGAAGGAAATGGTAGCTCACTCCAGTATTCTTGCCTGGAAAATTCCACAGAGAGAGAAGCCTGGCAGGCTACAGTCCATGGGGTCGCCAAGAGCCAGATATGATTTAGTGACTAAACCTATAGTTGCTCAATCATGTTCAACTCTTTGGGACCTCTTGGGCTATAGCCTGCCAGGCTCCTCTGTCCATGGAATTTTCCAGGCAAGAATACTGGAGAGGGTTGCCATATATATATATATGGATTTATATTCTTTGCAGTTTCTCAAGATGGAAGCTTAGATTATTAATTTGACACATAGACTTTTCTACTACAAGTATTAAACACTACGAATTTTACTCTAGGCATCCTTTAGTTACATCTCACCAATTTATACATATTGTATTTTTATTTAATTCAAATATTTTCAAATTTCCCCTTAGCCTTCCTCTTTGACCCACAAATTACTTAGAGTATATTGTTTAATTTCCAAATATTTGGAGTTTTTCCAAAGATTTTCTTTTCTAGTTAATTTCTAGTTAATTCAATTATTGTCTGAGAATATATACTGTGTGATTTCTCTTATTTTAAATTCACTGGGTTTTGTTATATAACCCAGAATATAACCTATCATGGTGAATATTCTGTGTGCACTAAAAAAAGAAAGCTCATTCTGATGCTGTTGTGTGGAGTGCTCTATTGATAGTGTTTTTCAGGTCTTCTGTGCCCTTACTGATTTCCTGTCTACTTGTTCAGTCCATTATGGGGAGAGGAATGTTGAATTCTCCAACTATAATTGTCTATGTCTCCTTTCTATTCTGTCTTTGTTTCATGTGTTTTGAAGCTCTGCTGTTAGGAGCATACACATTTAAGATTATTACATCTTTTTGGAGAACTGACCTCTTTATCACACATAGCCATATACATGTTTCTCTGCAACAATAGCAGACCAGTGTGTGCATGCTAAGTCACTTCAGTTATGTCCAACTCTGTGCAACCCTATGGACTGTAACCCACCAGGCTCCTCTGTCCATAGGATTCTCCAGGCAAGAATACTAGAGTGGGTTGCCATGCCCTCCTCCACGGGATATTCTGCAATGACAGGCGGATTCTTTATGCCTAGTGCCACCTGGGAAATCCCATAGCTTTGTACAATCACCACCGCTATCAAAATAGAGAACTATTCTATCCCCACAAGGCTCTCTCGTGCTATCCCTTCATACTCACATTTTGGCTTCACCCCCAATCCCTAATTCATAGCATCCACTATCTGCTTTTTAATAGTCCCCAGTTGGCTAGGAACTGTTTCATTTTACTCTTGTTATTTCAGCATAAGTATTACTATTAGTATGTCTTTATATCTGCTTTTTAAAAGTGTCCTAGTTTGAGTAGTGAATTTAATCCTTTTTCTTTTATTGGGATTATGAATGTTTTTTGTTGTGTCTATCCTATGATTTTGTTTTAGGTTTTCTGTCTACCATAATTTTTGTTGTGCTTCATTCATACTTTTTGCTTGCTCAATTCATTCTTTTTTGTTTCAATTCATTTTCTTCTAGTATGTTAGAAACGTACAATTCTATTTTTACTTTTATACTGGTTAGCTAAGTTTTGATACACAGATTTAAATATATTTTTCTTTTTCTCTAAAAATGTATGTTTATTTGTTATTTAGCATGTTATATTCTATAAGACCTCGCTCAGGACTGATTTTACATGCTTCAAATAAATTAAATTTTTATTTTTTAGAAGAAAGTGTGAGATTAAGATATTTACTCCAGTTTAGACTGGAGGTCAGCAAACTATGGTTCATGGACCAAACCTGGCCCACTAACTATTTTTGTGCAGTCTATGAACTAAGAACATTTTTTACACTTTTAAATGAGTGAAATAAAAACTTCCCCAGTGGTCCAATGACTAAGACTCTGATGCTCCAAATGACCACGGCCAATCCCTGCTCAGGGAATTAGATCCCAAATACCACAACTAAGAGGTCACATGCCACAACTAAAGATCCTGCGTACTGCAATGAAGACTGAAGATTCCATGTGCCGAAACTAAGACCCAGCACAGTCAAATAAATATTTTTAAATAAAAATAAAAAAATAAATGAGTGAAATAAAATTTAAGGAATAATATTTCATAACAGTAAAATTTATATGAATTTCAAATTTTAGTCCACAGATAAGGTTTAACACAGCTTTGCTCATTGACTCATGTATTATCTATTTTTGTGCTGCTACTTCAGCAGAGTTGAATAATTGTCACAGAGACTGTATGACAAAGCCTAAAATATTTGTTGTAGTATATGGCTCTTTATAGAAAAAGTATGGCAACCCCTAGCATGTGTGATAAGTCACTTCAATCATGTCTGACTCTTTGTGATCCTGTGGACTGTAGCCCACCAAGCTCCTCTGTCTATGGGATTCTCCAGGCAGGAATATTGAAGTGGGTTGCCATGCCCTCCTCCAGGGGATCTTCTTGACCCAGAGATAGAATCCACATCTCTCACATCTACCTGTATTTACAGGTGGGATTTTTACCCCTGTGCTTCCCTCATGGCTCAGAGGGTAAAGAATCCGCCTGCAATGCAGGAGACCAGGGTTCAATCCCTGGGTCAGGAAGATCCCCTGAAGAAGGGAATAGTGCCCCACTCCAGTATTCTTGCCTGGAGAATTCTATGGACAGAGAATCCTGGTGGACTACAGTCCATGGGGTTGCAAAGGGTCAGACATGACTGAGCGACTAACACTCACTCGCTCTTTATCACTAGTGCNGCGACCCCATGGACTGCAGCCCACCATGCTCCTCCATCCACGGGATTTTCCAGGCAAGAGTACTAGGGTGGGTTGCCATTGCCTTCTCCAGAATCAGCTACACGTATACATGTATCCCCTCCCTCTTGAACCTCTCTCCCACTCTCCTATCCCATCCCTCTAGGTCCTCACAGAGCATTGAGCTGAGTCCCCTGTGCTATACAGCAGCTTCCCACTAGCTATCTGTCTTACACATGGTAGTGTATATACGTACTTCCCTGGTGACTCAGATGGTAAAGAAACTGCCTGCAGTTCAGGAAGCCAGGGTTCAATCCCAGGATTGGGAAGATCCCCTGGAGGAGGAAATGGTAACCCTCTCCAGTATTCTTGCCTAAAGAGTCCCATGGACAGAGGAGCCTGGTGAGCTACAGTCCATAGTGTTGCAAGGAATCAGACATGACTGAGTGACCAACACTTTCACTTTTCACTTCAGTGTATATATGTCAGTCCTACTCTCTCAATTCATCCCACCCTCTCTTTCCCTTGTTATGTCCACAAGTCTGTTCTCTGCATCTGTGTTTCTAGTCCTGCCCTGCAAATAGGTTCATCTGTACCATTTTTCTAGATTCCATGTATGTGTGCTAATATATGACATTCATTCTTCTCTTTCTTACTTTACTCTGTATTGATGCCTTTGACTCTTCATTCTCTTGATGTAACAGCTAAGACCATAGGTGGGCAAACTTTGGCCTATGGGCTAAGATGGGCCCGCTCTGTTTTGTTGGTACACTGTCATGTTCATTTGCTTAAACAGTCTATGAACACTCCCATACTACAATGAACAACATTGAATATTTGTGACAGACACTATATAGCTTGCAAAACCTAAGTTACTTCATACCTGGCCTTTGAGAGAAAACGTTTGCTGAAGTCTGGTCAAATCACTCTGGATCCAAGTCCTAAATGTGTCACTTATCAGTGTGTATTTTTGATCAAGTTATTGAATCTTTCTGTGTTTTGAAGTCCTCATCTGTGAAACAGGAATAAAAATAGCATTTACCTAGGTTGTTGAGCTTAAATGAGTTAATGTATGTGATGTGCTTAAAAGAGTGCCAGGCACATTCATGCATGCATGCTTGGTTGCTCAGTCGTGTCCAACTCTTTGTGACTCCACAAACTGTAGTCTGCCAGGCTCTTCTGCCCATGGAATTTTCCAGGCAAGAATACTGAGTGGGTTGCCATTTCCTTCTCTGAGGGGATCTTCCAAACCCAGGGATCAAACCTGCGTCTCCAACATCGGCAGGCAGATTCTTTATCACTGAGCCACCTGGGAAGCCCGCCAGGCATATAGTAGATGCTTAAATGTCAGCTATATCATCACTACCACCAGCAGCAGCAGCTACGTGGCCTTGGGAATTTGTTTCTTTTTTCTGATGTGATGATTCATCTCACCTTTTTGTTTCTCTATAAAAAGAGAGTAATAGCCACTTCACTGGGTTGTCACAAGGAGTGGATGAGACAGAGGCTGTGAAGAGCATGGTAGGCACTTGGCACAAACCCACAGACACCTGCTTACTGCCCTCTTTGTGTTTCCCTGTCTCCTCCCCAGGTACATAAAGAGGAAACTGGGAACATAGCAGAGGCCAGGTTCACATTCCCCTAAATCTGGGGCTGGTCCAAGACCAAACACTTCCTTGCACAGGTTAATGCCCTTACCTGGGCCAGAGAATGAGAAAGCCCCACCCCCATCTGGCTGAGAGGCCATAGCACATGCTATGGGATTTCCACGTTACTTACAAGAAGGCTAACATTGGCTGCTCGTTTACTGTGCCCGGCACCATCTCAAAAGCAGTACAGGCATTGCGCCAGGGGTCCTGGGAGATGAGCACTAGTCTTATTTGCATTTGACTGATAAGACAAAATGAGGCTTAGAGAGTCTGGTTCACAAGGTCACAAATTAGTAAGAGATGGACCCAGTATTGGTCCTCTGGCAGTTGGATTCCATACTAACTTATTTCCCCTCCCAAGCTCCATCCCCAACTGTGAACAAATAAACCATGGAATTTTACAGATTCAAGTGATAGAGGAAAGGAGGGCAGAGATGGAAACTAGTTGATCTCCCTCTCAGGGTTTTGTTTTCAGGAAGGATCAAGTCTTCAGAAAAACAGGGGCTTCTTCCTCCACAGGAACAGGAAAGACAGTGGGAACCCCCAGAGTTGGTTCAGAGACAATACAGTGGTGGACAGGACTTCCCTGGAGGCACAGTGGATACGAATCCTGCCTGCCAATTCAGGGGACACGAGTTCCATCTCTGATCCAGGAAGATTCCACATATCACACAGCAACTAAGCCCCCACCCTCTAGGACCTACAAATCACAATTCTTGAAGCCCATGCACATAGAGCTTGTGCTGCACAACAAGAGAAGCCACTGCAGTAAGAAGCCTGCACACCACAGCTGGAGAGCGGCGCTGCTCAACCGAGCTAGAGGAAGCCCGCGTGCAGCGACAAAGACCCAGCACAACCAAAAATAAGTTCACTTTGTAAAAAAGAATGTGTTGGATTATGGAATTTTTTTTAATGCAATGGTGGACATCCAAATGGAAAGGATTGCTCACTCCCTGGGATGACTCCTAGGTGCTTAGAACATCCTTGAAGGACCCTGCCTGGCACAGGAGAGATGGTGGCGATGCATGCACAGCCTCCAGGGAGCCCCAAGCAGAAAGGGACCTCCCCCCCTCCCCCGTCTCCAGCCACAACCTGTGGTCACTGTGGGAGTGACATAGCAGAAGGTGCCACTGGACTCTTTGCACATCTGAGAACCCCTGGGCTCCCCATGAGGTCACAGGAGGGTTTGAGGTCTGGGCACTGGCTGCAGCTGGGTGCCTTGTTTCTGCTTAGTTCCGTGGCATCTTCCAGTGGGGGCGGGGAGGGGGCGCTGGGGATGGGCCGGTTCTACAAGAAGGGATCAAGGAGTGTGTGGGTGACCCAGGAGGCAGGGTGAGGTTCTGTGTGTGTCACACCCACCCGACAGTTTCTCCTGACTGAGTCACCAGGGGCAGGGCCAGAGCCACTGGCAAACTCCTTACCCNAGGCTCCCTCTAGATGTGTATAAGAGACAGGGATCAAGGAGTGTGTGGGTGACCCAGGAGGCAGGGTGAGGTTCTGTGTGTGTCACACCCACCCGACAGTTTCTCCTGACTGAGTCACCAGGGGCAGGGCCAGAGCCACTGGCAAACTCCTTACCCCAGATGCAGATGAGACCTTCCCAAGCAGGTCCAGAGGTTTCTGTCCGCTGCACCTCAGAAGCCCCCAGATCCTAAGGACTCCCCTCCCATGGGTTGTGTGGTTTGAGCACGACTAGACATCTGTCTGAAGAACAGCTGGGACTTGAGCCAGATTCTGGACCTGGGTGTGAAATTTAAACTAAAAACGTGGAAGGGAAAAGCCAGACATTCAGAAAGAGAGCTGGTCTGGCTCCATTCTCCCTGGGTCTTCCCCACCTTCTGCCTGTCAAGTGCCCTAAGCTCTGTGTGCATGGCCATGATATCATCAGAGAGGACACTCTTTGACAGGGTGGATCAGGCCAGCCGCACTTTGATCCATCGCTTCCAACCATTCATGCAACCGGTCCGTGTGATCTTTGCTTCTTTCCACAAAGGACTTGGAGCGGTGAGCACCCGCAGCAGAGCCAGCCAGCACAAGGAGAGCTGTATCAGGGCTCCCTGCGGGGAGTCTCTAAGACTCCTGGTGACTCAGACTGTAAAGAGTCTGCCTGCAATGCGGGAGACCGGGGTTCAATCCCTGAGTTGAACTTTCACTTTTTCACCTTCGCAATGCTCGGAACAGAGAAGATAAAATTATCCCCCATATATATATAAATATACTTAGTTGCCCAGTGTTTCCCTGGTGGCTCAGTTGGTAAAGAATCCACCTGCAATGCAGCAGACCCATGTTCAATCGCTGGGTAGGGAAGATCCCCTGAAGAAGGAAATGGTAGCTCACTCCAGTATTCTTGCCTGGAAAATTCCACAGAGAGAGAAGCCTGGCAGGCTACAGTCCATGGGGTCGCCAAGAGCCAGATATGATTTAGTGACTAAACCTATAGTTGCTCAATCATGTTCAACTCTTTGGGACCTCTTGGGCTATAGCCTGCCAGGCTCCTCTGTCCATGGAATTTTCCAGGCAAGAATACTGGAGAGGGTTGCCATATATATATATATGGATTTATATTCTTTGCAGTTTCTCAAGATGGAAGCTTAGATTATTAATTTGACACATAGACTTTTCTACTACAAGTATTAAACACTACGAATTTTACTCTAGGCATCCTTTAGTTACATCTCACCAATTTATACATATTGTATTTTTATTTAATTCAAATATTTTCAAATTTCCCCTTAGCCTTCCTCTTTGACCCACAAATTACTTAGAGTATATTGTTTAATTTCCAAATATTTGGAGTTTTTCCAAAGATTTTCTTTTCTAGTTAATTTCTAGTTAATTCAATTATTGTCTGAGAATATATACTGTGTGATTTCTCTTATTTTAAATTCACTGGGTTTTGTTATATAACCCAGAATATAACCTATCATGGTGAATATTCTGTGTGCACTAAAAAAAGAAAGCTCATTCTGATGCTGTTGTGTGGAGTGCTCTATTGATAGTGTTTTTCAGGTCTTCTGTGCCCTTACTGATTTCCTGTCTACTTGTTCAGTCCATTATGGGGAGAGGAATGTTGAATTCTCCAACTATAATTGTCTATGTCTCCTTTCTATTCTGTCTTTGTTTCATGTGTTTTGAAGCTCTGCTGTTAGGAGCATACACATTTAAGATTATTACATCTTTTTGGAGAACTGACCTCTTTATCACACATAGCCATATACATGTTTCTCTGCAACAATAGCAGACCAGTGTGTGCATGCTAAGTCACTTCAGTTATGTCCAACTCTGTGCAACCCTATGGACTGTAACCCACCAGGCTCCTCTGTCCATAGGATTCTCCAGGCAAGAATACTAGAGTGGGTTGCCATGCCCTCCTCCACGGGATATTCTGCAATGACAGGCGGATTCTTTATGCCTAGTGCCACCTGGGAAATCCCATAGCTTTGTACAATCACCACCGCTATCAAAATAGAGAACTATTCTATCCCCACAAGGCTCTCTCGTGCTATCCCTTCATACTCACATTTTGGCTTCACCCCCAATCCCTAATTCATAGCATCCACTATCTGCTTTTTAATAGTCCCCAGTTGGCTAGGAACTGTTTCATTTTACTCTTGTTATTTCAGCATAAGTATTACTATTAGTATGTCTTTATATCTGCTTTTTAAAAGTGTCCTAGTTTGAGTAGTGAATTTAATCCTTTTTCTTTTATTGGGATTATGAATGTTTTTTGTTGTGTCTATCCTATGATTTTGTTTTAGGTTTTCTGTCTACCATAATTTTTGTTGTGCTTCATTCATACTTTTTGCTTGCTCAATTCATTCTTTTTTGTTTCAATTCATTTTCTTCTAGTATGTTAGAAACGTACAATTCTATTTTTACTTTTATACTGGTTAGCTAAGTTTTGATACACAGATTTAAATATATTTTTCTTTTTCTCTAAAAATGTATGTTTATTTGTTATTTAGCATGTTATATTCTATAAGACCTCGCTCAGGACTGATTTTACATGCTTCAAATAAATTAAATTTTTATTTTTTAGAAGAAAGTGTGAGATTAAGATATTTACTCCAGTTTAGACTGGAGGTCAGCAAACTATGGTTCATGGACCAAACCTGGCCCACTAACTATTTTTGTGCAGTCTATGAACTAAGAACATTTTTTACACTTTTAAATGAGTGAAATAAAAACTTCCCCAGTGGTCCAATGACTAAGACTCTGATGCTCCAAATGACCACGGCCAATCCCTGCTCAGGGAATTAGATCCCAAATACCACAACTAAGAGGTCACATGCCACAACTAAAGATCCTGCGTACTGCAATGAAGACTGAAGATTCCATGTGCTGAAACTAAGACCCAGCACAGTCAAATAAATATTTTTAAATAAAAATAAAAAAATAAATGAGTGAAATAAAATTTAAGGAATAATATTTCATAACAGTAAAATTTATATGAATTTCAAATTTTAGTCCACAGATAAGGTTTAACACAGCTTTGCTCATTGACTCATGTATTATCTATTTTTGTGCTGCTACTTCAGCAGAGTTGAATAATTGTCACAGAGACTGTATGACAAAGCCTAAAATATTTGTTGTAGTATATGGCTCTTTATAGAAAAAGTATGGCAACCCCTAGCATGTGTGCTAAGTCACTTCAATCATGTCTGACTCTTTGTGATCCTGTGGACTGTAGCCCACCAAGCTCCTCTGTCTATGGGATTCTCCAGGCAGGAATATTGAAGTGGGTTGCCATGCCCTCCTCCAGGGGATCTTCTTGACCCAGAGATAGAATCCACATCTCTCACATCTACCTGTATTTACAGGTGGGATTTTTACCCCTGTGCTTCCCTCATGGCTCAGAGGGTAAAGAATCCGCCTGCAATGCAGGAGACCAGGGTTCAATCCCTGGGTCAGGAAGATCCCCTGAAGAAGGGAATAGTGCCCCACTCCAGTATTCTTGCCTGGAGAATTCTATGGACAGAGAATCCTGGTGGACTACAGTCCATGGGGTTGCAAAGGGTCAGACATGACTGAGCGACTAACACTCACTCGCTCTTTATCACTAGTGCCGCCAGGGAAGCCTGGCAACCCCGAGATCATCAGTCATATGTTGCCTCTCCAGGCTTCCCTAACTCAAGTTCACATTGTCCACTTTTTATGAAGTGGGAAACCTAGNCACTCGCTCTTTATCACTAGTGCCGCCAGGGAAGCCTGGCAACCCCGAGATCATCAGTCATATGTTGCCTCTCCAGGCTTCCCTAACTCAAGTTCACATTGTCCACTTTTTATGAAGTGGGGATCCTAGGCTTTCTTTGCCCACCAGGTTGATGACAGGCAAAAGAGCAGGAAATGATCTTAGTGTTTTTGTATCTCTCCAGGCCTGAACACCACTCCCTATATTAGAAGACGATATTTGTTGTTCAGTCGGCTAAGTCATGTCCAACTCTTTGTGACCCCATGGACTGCAGCACCCCAGGCTTCACTGTCCTTCACTATCTCCCAGAGTTTGCTCAAATTCATGTCCACTGAGTCAGTGATACTATCTAACCAACTCATCTGCCACCCTCTTCTCCTTTTGCCTTCAACCTTTCCCAGCATCAGGGTCTTTTCCAATGAGTCGGCTCATCACATCAGGTGGCCAAAGACTATTAGAAGACCATGTCCTTTAGTCGCTCAGTCATGTTCAACTCTTTGCAACCCCATGGACTGTAGCCCGCAAGGGTCCTCTGTCTGTGGGGATTCTCCAGGCAAAAATAGTGGAGTGAGTTGCCATGCCCTCCTCCAGGGGACCTTCCTGACCCAGGGATTGAACTCAGATCTCCCACATTGCAGGTGGATTCTTTACCATCTGAGCACCAGGGAAGCCCAATATTATGCTATAAGCATCTATTTAAATTATCACCTATCTGCCTTCCAACTTTGATCTAGTGTTTCTGATAACAGTTTCATCTGCATGTGAATTATCTCTCCAGATACAAGTAAAATCTTGAGACAACTAGTTCATCAAGCACATTGAGAGACTGAATCATACTGCATTATACAAAGCTAGTCTGACTCCTTCTATAAATGTAAATATGTCTTCTGTAGTATTAAAATGTCCTGAGTTCTCCTTCTAGCAAGATGGGGTAACAGGAACCAAATTTAACTTCCCACCTGACTCAACTAAAAAAAAAAAAGAAAATGGATAACATTAATGAAGCCATGGTTTTAAAGCACTGAACATCAGCCAGTGGAGGACAGTGATCCCTGAGAGACAGGAAACAAATGTGGCAACCCAATAATTACCCCCATTTTGCAGTAGAAACCCAGGGGCTCAGCATTCTTTCTGAGTTGAGGAGACAGAGATTTTCAGTCTGTGGAAATAAAGGTAGTTGGAGATTAAAAAAAAATAATACAAGTGTGAGAATGAAGGGTTGCATAGAAGGAGAATCCAGACGATCTATAGAGGGTCCCCATTGCACAATCACCAGAGTATTGATTCATGCATTATAGATGAGGAATCTACCCAAGGCTGGAGATTCAGTTCAGTTCACCCACTCAGTCATGTCCAACTCTTTGTGACGCCATGGACTGCAACATGCCAGGCTTCCCTGTCCATCATCAACTCCTAGAACTTGCTCAAACTCATGTCATTGAGACAGTGATGCCTTCCAATCATCTCATCCTCTGTTGTCCCCTTCTCCTCCCAGCATCAGGGTGTTTTCCAATGAGTCACTTCTTCTCATCATGTGGCCAAAGTATTGGAACTTCAGCTTCAACATCAGTCCTTCCAGTGAATATTCAGAACTGATTTCCCCTGGAATTCCTTTAGGATTTCAAACAGTATGAAAAGGCTGAAGGTTAAGATACTCTAAAAGTTTAGTGGGAATAATATCTGTCCCCACCAGCTGGACTGGGAGTCCCATAATTCCCAGGCATTGGAGTATAGTATTCAGAAAAACTTTGCTTAAAAAGTGGAAAATAATTAGACCTGGACTAAATACTGCAGTGGTCTTACCTCTCAAATCTGAAATCAAGACCCCAAATGATTAAATAAGGCTTCCCTGACTATGCCAAACCTATGACTGTCTGGATCATGATAAACTGTGGAAAATTCTGAAAGAAATGGGAATACCAGACCACCTGACCTACCTCTTGAGAAACCTATATGCAAGTCAGGAAGCAACAGTTAGAACTGGACATGGAACAACAGACTGGTTCCAAATAGGAAAAGGAGTACGTCAAGGCTGTATATTGTCACCCTGCTTATTTAACTTCTGTGCAGAGTACATCATGAGAAACGCTGGACTGGAAGAAGCACAAGCTGGAATCAAGATTGCCAGGAGAAATATCGATAACCTCAGATATGCAGATGACACCACCCTTATGGCAGAAAGTGAAGAAGAACTAAAAAGCCTCTTGATGAAAGTGAAAGAAGAGAGTGAAAAAGTTGGCTTAAAACTCAACATTCAGAAAACGAAGATCATGGCATCTGGTCCCATCACTTCATGGCAAATAGATAGGGAAACAGTTGCTGACTTTATTTTTGAGGGCTCCAAAATCACTGCAGATGGTGACTATAGCCATGAAATTAAAAGATGCTTACTCCTTGGAAGAAAAGTTATGACCAACCTAGACAGCATATTCAAAAGCAGAGACATTACTTTGCCAACAAAGGTCCGTCTAGTCAAGGCTATGGTTTTTCCTGTGGTCATGTATGGATGTGAGAGTTGGACTGTGAAGAAGGCTGAGC
>SJYW01035793.1:142838-174238 GCA_006410735.1 Raphicerus campestris | reverse complement strand
AAAAGCAGAGACATTACTTTGCCAACAAAGGTCCGTCTAGTCAAGGCTATGGTTTTTCCTGTGGTCATGTATGGATGTGAGAGTTGGACTGTGAAGAAGGCTGAGCACCGAAGAATTGATGCTTTTGAACTGTGGTGTTGGAGAAGACTCTTGAGAGTCCCTTGGGCTGCAAGGAGATCCAACCAGTCCATTCTGAAGGAGATCAGCCCTGGGATCTCTTTGGAAGGAATGATGCTAAAGCTGAAACTCCAGTACTTTGGCCACCTCATGTGAAGAGTTGACTCATTGGAAAAGACTCTGATGATGGTAGGGATTGGGGGCAGGAGGAGAAGGGGACGACAGAGGATGAGATGGCTGGATGGCATCATGGACTCGATGGACGTGAGTTTGAGTGAACTCTGGGAGTTGGTGATGGACAGGGAGGCTTGGTGTGCTGAGATTCATGGGGTCACAAAGAGTCGGACATGACTGAGTGACTGAACTGAACTGAACTGATGGCTCATGCCTACAGTGCAAAAGACCTAGCTTAAATCCCTGAGTCAGAAAGAGCCCCTGGTGAAGGGAATGACTACTCAGTCCAGTATTCGTCTTCCTTATACGTCTTTAAAAATCAAGAAGTCCTAACTATCTGGAATTGGATATGCAGACAGCTAATGTGTGCCCTGAATGCGATTCTGGAACAGAAAATGGATATTAGATGAAAAAAAAAAGGCATTGATATATATATTTTCTTTTTTTAATATAAATTTATTTATTTTAACTGGAGGTTAATTACAATATATTGATATATTAATTGCATCATTAGTGTTATACTAATGAAAAATGTTAATAATAAGAAAAACAGTTCTGAATATATGAAACTCTCTGTACTATCTGTGAGATGATTTTGTAAATCTAAAGCTGTTGTAAAATTCAACATTTAGTTAAGACAACCAGCATCCAACAAAGTAAAATTTATAATGTCTGACATCCAGTCAAAGATTATGAGGCAAGCAAAGAAACAGAGAAAAAAAATATAGTAGGAGAAGAACATAAGTTGAAACCAAGCAGAACTGGCACAGATGTTAAAGTAGAAAATGAAAAAAATTAAATTAAATGTTAATCACTGTCATGTCTGACTCTTTTGATCCCATGGACTGTAGTCCACCAGCTCCTCTCTCTATGGACTTCTCCCGGCAAGAATACTGGAGTAGGGTGCCATGCCCTTCTCCAGAGGACCTTCCTGACCCAAGGATTGAACTCAGGTCTCCCACATTGCAGGCAGGTTCTTTACCATCTGAGCCACCAGGGAAGCTCAAATTAAAAAATATAGGACATCAAAACAGGACATTTAGTTATTAAAACTAAAGTTCACATGTTTAAAAAAGTTTAAGAGTCATGAAAGATTTTTCAAAAACAGATTTGAATGAAATTCTAAGATGAAAACTACAATGTCTAAGATTAAATAAATACTGAATGAGTTTAATAGAGCATTTGGTATTATAGATGAAATGATTTGTAAACTAGAGGACACAGCAATAAAAAATATCCTAAATTATGTATAGAGAGAAAATATAAAAACAAAATCCAACAACAAAAAAGGAAAATCAGGGGATTTCCCTGGTGGCCCAGTGGTTAAGAATCTGCCTTCCAATGAAGGAGACTTGGGTTCGATCCCTGGTCAAGGAGACCAGGATCCCACATGCCACGGGGCAACTAAACCCATAAGCTGCAGCTAGAAAATCTGCACGCCATTATAGTCAGAGCACCACAGCAAAGGCCCAGTGCTACCACAATTAAAAAAAAAGGAGAATCAGTGAAATGTGGTGAAATGTGGAATAACTCCAAATGTGCTAATTGAAATCTCTGGAGAAGATGAGGCACAAAAATATATATTTAAAGAAAAATGGCCAGAATTTCTGTTCTAAAATGTGCATTTTTCTCTTGATCTTAGTCAAAAGGCCGAGAAGCGATTGCATATTTTCTTCACTTGTTATGGCAGCAGTCACCTTTAGCGTGTGTCAGAAGTTTGAATCCCTACTACATACTTTAATAGATGTGGGACTTACGTAAGTTCCTTTGCCTCTCTAAACTTCAATTTGTTCATTTGTAAGTGGGGTAACAACTGCTGAGAAAGAAGAAATCGTTCTGGAATGAGATAGTCACGAAAACTTTCACCCTATGGGTGGAGTAACTAGTCTTCCTGGTTTTTGCTTATTTTCCCAAAGTAATTATTAATAGTCCTCCTTTTCATCCTCAGAAGTACCCTGGTTTGAATGTTAAGTGTTGTGACCATAGTTATAGGGCTACTGAGAGGATTAAATGAGATAGTGTCTGGTGTGATATGAGTTCTATATATTTAACTTATGAGTAAACTATGAATATCTGTTGTCAATACATATATAAATTACTTCAGTGCTTTCACCTTCATTTACATGTCTTTACTATTATAGTGCAAGTTAGAGGTAGGTAGACATGCACAAGGGCGTCCCAGGTGGCTTTAGTAGTAAAGAAACTGCCTGCCAATGCAGGAGACATATAAGAGACAAGGGTTCCACCCCTGAGTTGAAACCCCTGGAGGAGGGCATGGCAACCCACTCCAGTATTCTTGCCTGGGAAATCCCATGGACAAAGGATCCTGGCGGGCTACAGTCCACAAGGTCGAAAAGAGTCAGATAGGACTGAAGTGACTTAGCATGCCCACAGACATACACAAAGTGAGGATTACTACAGATCTACCTAGATTTTAAGTTTAGAATAAACATCTAAAAAACAGCTCTGTAGTATAATTAAAATTAAAATGATTGTACATGTTTTATCATTGTGTTAAAAAATGGCAAAATTTGGTCAAAGGCCACTATTAAAGCAAACATGCAATGATAGCATTTTTCATATTATATTTATGAAGTGGAGTGAAAGTGTTAGTCACTCAGTTGGGTCTGATTCTTTTCAACCCTGTGGACTGTGGCCCACCAGGCTCCTCTGTCCATGGGATTTCCTAGGCAAGAATATACTGGAGTTGGTTGCCATTTTTTTCTCCAGGGGTTCTTCCTGACCCAAGGATTGAACCCTGGTCTCCTGCATTGCAGGCAGATCCTTTACCATCTGAGCCACCAGGGAAGCCCTATTGTAATTATAACTAGTGTAAAAATAAAAAAGGAACGGATTTTCATTAGTTTGCATCTCTTCATCATGACAATTTGGTCATGCAGAAACTTAATGCATCCTTATTTAAATGAAAACACTATGGATGGATAAGGCCCAATACTCAGGGACTAAAGTACCCACTTCAGAACTCCACATGCTGGTACCCTGATCTGGGACCTCCACTCTCTATAAATGGGCAGGCTACTAACAAGTTAGCCTACCAAGCTTCACGAACACTGGCAGAAAAAACAAAGTTTCTGGGTTAGGGACAAGGATGCTCTTTTCAACACATGGTGATGATACATACAGTTGGCATCAGAGCAAAAAGGCAGGAACTGAAATCTCTATGGGAACCAGAGCCAGGGTTGGACAAGCAGAACTGTAATTGACAAATTACTGGAGGCTCAAAGGGGAAGAGTCTGAGAGTGAAAAACTAGGGAGTAGGGGCGCGTGATGGGGAATCCCCACACATTGTGAGTTTTCCTTCCAAGCTGTGGACCAGGTTCTTACAGTAAACCTCAGAGGAAAATCCTTTTGTGCTACCAGCAAGGGAAGAAGAAAGGGAATCATTTTGGGGGGAGTCATATTCTCATTTCCTCATATGTTGAGTAATTTTGAATTGCCCTCTGGACATTGTAAATGTGTACTACAGAACACATCTGTTACATTCCTCTGAAAAAGCTTTTATTTCTGTTTTAGGACTCAGTTCATTTAGATGTGAAATGCAAAGTCTGTCTTTCAACAATAACATACATCTCAGATCAGTTCTTTTATCTTTAACTGATTTTCTATGTATGTTCAAGGATCAGCTAGAAATTTAGGTGCTTTTTACACAGAATTTTGTGACTCTCTCTCTTACTGCCTCTCTCCTTCTAAGGTTACCGTCTCACTTTCCAGTGGCTGTGGTTGCCCCCAAACCTGTCCCCTGGTCTTTCAAAGACTGTAGGATTTTCTGTTAGTTCTAGTTGTTTCACATCATGCAGCATTAGTTAGCTTGCAGTCTAAAACTGCAAAAATGAGAGACTGACATTTGTGGATTATTTTTTCTAAGCGGCTACTTCACTCTAGAATCTCTCCGCATGTGTTTTCTTGTGCTCACTTGCCAAGGTACTCAGATCCCCTCCCTACCAGGCCTTATAGTTGTTTCTGTGAAAGTCTTGGTCCAATAGGAGCCTACTCAAGACACCAGAAGAAACTCATATCTTTCTAAGAATAGCTTTCATCATTAACACATGGTGGCATTTTCCCCCCAATCTCTTATTTTTATGTTAACTGGAGAATTAAGTTAAATTGACTGATTTCAGTTTACTTCCACCATTCTTCCGTTTTTTCATTGTTTCTTTTCGGGTATATTTTGTTTCTTTTGCTCCTTCCTTTACTGTGTTCAATCAGATGGAGGAAGGTGGTTTTTTTTTTTTTTTTTTCCCTTTATTCGCTTTCCACTCAAGTTTGGAAGTTACATACTCTCTATTAATTTGATGGTTACTCGAGCCATTTCCTAGACTTAACTAAATACAAAGTTAGTCGTTATTTTTAGCTGGGGAACTGTGCCATAGTGAGGGTGGCTATGAGGGTAGGATGGTAACTTCTTCCTGGGTGATCTGAATTTTCCCTCCATGAGTGTTCCCTGAGTTTTGTGAAGCAGACAGAAGGTGACACTCTGTCATTTCATTTGTAATGGCTTTGTTGAAGGGCCAAGCAAGGGCAGAATTCAGAGTTGATGCCTGCTCCACCCAACAAAGCAAATACTGACTACATCCTTGGACATGATGAGTGGAGTGAGTCAGGCATCAGAGACCACTTTGGTATCCAACTTAGAGAAAGGAGGCTGTATGCAGAAGCCCAAGTCTATCTACCCTTACTCCTCAGCCCTTGAACTTAAAGGACAGGACCCATGATTATCTGCCTTCAGTCTGGTGATAACGGGAGTGGGTCACAAAAGGACATGGTTTGTATGGTCTGCAGTGGACAGTTTCCTACTGAGCAGCGCTCACTGCTGAGTTCTTCATCTGAAAAACAAGCAGAGATGAAGCAGTGGAGAGAATGAGCTCTTTCCACCTGTCTCTGAATCCATACACTCTCTGCATCTCTATCTTTTGCCTTTATCTCTGCCTTTGGTCTCTCACTCTTAACAACAGTCCTTGAAGTTGTGAAGTGAAGTGAAATTTTCTCAGTCATGTCCAACTCTTTGCAACCCCATGGACTATACAGTCCAAAGGGGGAATACTCCAGTATTCTCCAGGCCAGAATACTGGAGTGGAATACTGAAGTTCCCTTCTCCACAGGATCTTCTAAACCCAGGGATTGAACCCAGGTCTCCCACATTGCAGGTGATTCTTTACCAGCTGAGCCACCAGAGAAGCCCAATAATACTGGAGTGGGTAGCCTATCCCTTCTCCAGGGGATCTTTGCAACTCAGGAATTGAACCAGGGTCTCCTGCNGGCATCACGGACTTGATGGACGTGAGTCTGAGTGAACTCCGGGAGTTGGTAATGGACAAGGAGGCCTGGTGTGCTGCGATTCATGCGATAGCAAAGAATCAGACATGACTGAGTGACTGAACTGAACTGGACTGACATCTAACAACAGGAACCTCAAATCTATCACCCAGCAAACAGGACCCATCTTCTCCCGTAGGCTGAGCGGCTGACTCTGAGTGCTGGTTTCAGAGGCAGCAAAAAGGCAGAGGAAGAGATCATGTGGTACCCAGGACATCCAGCAGCCAGGCTGGGAGCAGTGAGGAAGTACCAATATTCAGGGTTTGGCCGTCACCATGGTGACAACACTCCCAACATGGCCGTCCCCAGGGAAGAGACGCTGCTGCTGAGCATCATGGGCATTTCCACCATGGATGCGACATCCACCAACAGCCTCAAGAGCACAGATCATCATAAGATGTAGGAAGATAATTCATGATGAGACATGAGTATTTATTACCTGTTTTTTCATATAACTTTCCCCTTTATGTAATCCATTTCATTGTATGTTTATATGACTTAAATTTTAACAATGGCCATGTTTAAAAAACAGCTTGCAAAAATTCCCAAAATGTAGGAGCTGGTCCAGGCCACCGAGTAAGAGAAGGGAGTCGTGGGCTGCCCTCCTTCCATCTGAGCCTCTGGTCACTGGAGCAGGCAAACCATCAGGGACCCAGGGCACTTCCAGCCAGTTTCCAGCCCCTCCACGTTGGCCGGACCAGTCCTTCTTTTCTTCTTCTCACAGATCACCACATGGAAGCTAACTTTTCTCTCAAGACTGTAGGAAAAGTTGATGGGCTGATTTAGAAATGGCTCATTCTTTCACAGGATGATAAATAATAAGCTGATGGTCTTCCTTTCTGGATCAACATTGTAAAGAAACATGGGCATAAAATATCCCTCCTGTAAGACCCCTTTCTTTGCTACAAAAATAAAGAAATTTATGTTGACTGCACATGATTTTCATTTATTGTACCTATGCCCACCTGTGGGAGCTTCCCTGGTGGCTCAGACCATAAAGAATCTGCCTGCAATGTGGGAGACCCGGCTCCGATCCCTGAGTCAGGAAGATCCCCTGGAGAAGGGAATGGCAACTCACTCCAGGATTCTTGCCTGGAGAACCCCACGGATGGAGAAGCCTGGTGGGCTATATAGTCCATGGGGTTGCTACGAGTTGGACACAGCTGAGCGACTAACACACACACGCACACACACACACACACACACACACACACACACACGCTCGCCTGATAGTTTTAGAGAGGTCAGCTTTTGGAGATAGGCAGAGTAGCATTTTTATGTAAACAACTTAGCAAAAATAAATACCGTCCTGGTTTAGCAGAGTTGGAAGAGCATTTCCCAGGATCAACGACAGTACATGTTTTGAGTGTTATAACTCGGCTCTTATGACATCATTTGTTATGTCTGTTACTTATTTCCCACTGATTCGCTGTCCAGAAATGCAAGCCTGACTGGTTATGTTGTCCTAATGGGAAAATGGCTTTACGAGGATTCACTGTAGACTACGGCTGCCAGGAATACATTTTGGCCAAGAGCAGGAAGGAATCTAGATTTCATTTCTTTCTTAAAAGTTCTTGTTAACAAACATATGACTCTCCTAGAATTTGGAGAAGACAAAGTTGTGGACGTAGGGATTATTACCATTATTGCCACGCTTCTGCTGGCATAAAGGCGTCCTTCTACCGTTTCATGATCAGAAAAAGATCTAGAGTTCAAAGGAAATGGACTGTCTGGCCTGCCCCTGAGGTTCACTGGAAAATGCCATCCCCAGGAAAAGAAGAGAGAGGGTGGAGAGGTGAGAAAGGAGGTTACCTCCCGGGCATCTACTGGTGGCATCTGTGTGCAGAGTCTCGTCGTCCGGGGGGCTCAGGGTCTCTTCCAGGGGCCGGGGCTGCTGCTCGGAGCTCAGACACGCATCCATCATGGGGCCGCTGGGGAGGAGAGAGCCAGCCAGGTCCAAGAGCTCTGCCGGGTCTGAATTGCCCAGAGCCTCTGCAAGGTGCAGCTTATCGCCTTAGCATCTGCTGAGCCGGAAAGAACACCTGCTTTTCAGCTTAGTTCCTTGGACGAGGAAAGCAGCCACCCAGAGCTGCCATCCTGGTGCTGCAGAGCAAAGTGGAAGGAGACCAGGAAGCATTACCCCAACGTCCCTGTGCCTGGAGAAAGGCAGGAACAGAGAGCCTCTGGTAGCCAGACAGGCGCTGCCTCGCTGCGGTCTGACGTGTGTCTCTAAGAGCTTTGGGGACTGAATGTTGACAAAGAAAGCCTGACCCAGCTGTACATATGGTTGAGGGTATCTTGTGAATCGAGGCTTGATGACATCATGCATTTGGCCCAAAGTCAAGACTGCTCCCTTTCCATCTGAGGCTTTAGCGCAAGATAGTAGAAAGCTCTAGGGGCTGAGGGCCAGGAAGCTGGTTGGCTCCCCATTCTGACTCTTGGCGACTCACTTAATCCCCTCCATGCCATTTCCTCATCAGCAAAAAGGAAAACATAATGATATCTGCCTACCTCCTAGAGCCGTGGTGAGAAACAGGAGAGCAAAGTGAAAACCAGCTCAGGAAAACCCTACTGATTCAGGGAGGGGGAAAAAAAGGACCTAGCTCGGGGGATCACTGCTCAGTGTCCCAATAAGAACGCGTGGCATTCCTGCGGGACTCCACGGGTTGCTGCCAAGCTCCGTTCTCGTGCTTTTATCGTATCGATTCGTCTCATCCTCACAACAAACCTGTGAAGCAGATGCTATTATTATGCCTCTTCTCAGATGAGAGAAATTCGGGCACAGAGAGACTCGAAAGCAGCCCGGGATCACGCAGCCGGCCAGAGGCAGAGCCAAGAATTCAGTCCAGGAGGTCCAACGGCAGGGACCACGTTCTTGACCATGAGGTGGGACACAGCCCAAGTTGCCTAACTTCAGCCATGGGTTTTCTGGCTGATTTTTTCCCTAAAGTGACTCATAATGCTTAGTTGTCACAGGGATGTTTTCTAGTCTTCCTTTTTTTTTTTTTTTAACAAAATGTAAATCATTTTCCTTTTCTGCTTTTATACTCCGCAGTTAACCCATCATATTTTTCTCAGCCAACCCCGGACAGCAGCCAGCCACACTGGCCACACCGTTGCTAAGTATTCTGCATCTGGAAGGCTTGTGTGCCCTGCCGTCAATGCTCAGCAGGACTCAAACCATGGAGGCTGCTGTGAACGTGATTTAGCATTTTCACTTGCTCTAGAATCAAACTTTCGAAACATCGTGCTGGAGAAGACTCTTGAGAGTCCCTTGGACTGCAAGGAAATCCAACCAGTCCATCCTAAAGGAAATCAACCCTCAATATTCATTGGAAGGACTGATGCTGAAGCTGAAGCTTCAATACTTTGGCCACCTGATGTGAAGAAATGATTCACTGGAAAAGATCCTGCTGCTGGGAAAGATTAGGGGCAGAAAGAGAAGGGGACGACAGAGGATGAGATGGCATCACGGACTCAATGGACATGAGTTTGAGCAAGTTCCAGGAGATGGTGAAGGACAGGGAAGCCTGGCGCGCTCGAGTCCATGCAGTAGAAAAGAGCTGGACATGACTGAGGGACTAAACAGCAACAATAAAGAATCAAACAAATATTTATCCCAATTTGCCGACTCCAGAAGTTTTTTCCTCTTGCAGATACTTACTTGCTTCATCTTTTCAATTTGTCCCCAGCTCCAGGAAGTTAATTGTTCCCCTAAAAGATAGCTGACTGGTTGTTGGTGAGTACCTAGGGTATCTTCAGCATTCAGGAAGGAACCCTACATTTGGATGTTGGCTCTGCCATGTACTGTCTTTGCTGAAAATGCAGATAAGGGTGATTCTGATCTCAGATGATGGGTGTAGGAATTAATCGAGGTAATCTCTGCAAAGCCTCTCACACATACAGTATTAGCTGCTACTTTCATCTCCAAAGTCAGAGAATAATCAAGACAACGCTCTTTACAAGACACCCTCCCAGCACCATGGGACCCCAAGCATCAAATGTAAGACATTTCTTCATTTTGCATGCAAGGAAAGGAGATCTGTTTTCAGTTCAATAACAAGTAATAATTTTCCTTGTAGAATGAGATGACTCCCTTCCCCATTATTGTAGTTGACGTGAAAAATTAACTTCTCCTCCAAAAAGCAACCTTGAACATAACTACAGTAGTCTACCTAGTGTTCATTATTAGCTCAATACACTATAGGCTCTATATCATAGGTTAGTATTTAATAAAGAATTGGGAAGTTCTGAAAAGGACTTCTTGTTAGTACCTTCAAAATAATTTCAAACTGTTAGTTTAAACAGATCTTTACCTTATGTAGCAGAAGAGAGTTGAAATTTCTGTACAGCCTTGAATCCCCAATGTTTTATAGAGGTCTGCATCTGAGTGGATTAGCATTTTATGAACAAAGGCCAGCCAGTGGAAGTCCAAGTTATTTAGGGTAGCATTACCCACCAGTACCCAGACATTATTTTGCTAGAAGTTCCTCCCTCTCTCTATGGCTTTCTCAATTTTCTATGTTATACACACACACACACACACACACACACACAATTTTTTCAGAAAAGGAATCACTCTCAAAAGATGCAGAAAAATCACAGCAGCAGAATAGACCTTTTTCTCTATGGTATCCAGTGGCTGTGATGTGGACTGAAATGCAGACTTAACATTTCACTTTGAAAAAAAGTGGAGGGTGGACAGTTGGGGTTTCATACAAACCTGCACACTGAATGCTCATCAGCCCAGCTCCTGTGGGGGAAAAAGGGGGCCTGTCTGGTGTGGTCTCTCTCCTAGACCCTGATTCCAGCAGCAAAAATAACAGAAGACTCTGCCCAGAGGGGGCTGGAGAACATCTATCCATAAGAAGGGGCTTGAGTGAAAGGCTTACAGTCATATAAGGAGTAAAGTTAGCTGGGGCAGGAGTAAATGAGAAGTCAGAAAAGTCTTCCCAGAAAAAAGCAAGCTGTTGTCATTGATTTCATTGAAATGAAGGGCAATTTAAGAAGAAGAAAGATCATGTGCTCATCTAGGGAGCCTGGAAACATTTAGAGTAGAAGATAGGGCTTGTACACCAAAGCCTTGGCAAGTGGGGATTTAAGCAGACTTTCACGTATATGCGGCACCACACGTACACAATAAGCTGAGTGAATGATTCAGTTTGAATGGATCTGAGCCTGTTTTTCTTTATTTGTTGCCCAAATTTGGAAGCCTCTCTTCTGCTGTCACTTTTTTTCCTCTAGTCCACTTCTTCTCACTTTGGGTCTTCATCTAGACACGCTCTGCTCCCGACTGTCTCCTCTCCTCCTCCCGTAAATGAAGGAGGTGAACTGCAGTCTTTTTCAAGCCTGGCATTCAGTTTGAAGGCTCTCTCACTCCCCAAATGGTCCAGTCTTCTGACTGCGTCTTGCACTTGGTGACTCCTTTCCACCAGGTATCATCATCCCTGGTAGAGACAGCAGTAAGAGGGCCATCATTACACCTCCACAGATAACTCTTCAAAACTGATTGCAAGTTATACACTATGTGGGTGTGTATGTTTACACGCACACACATTTATTCTGCATGCCTTACAGTGAAGAAAAGGACAAAGGGGGGGGGAGATGTTTTGGATCCCTTTAATTCCAATATCTGGGAAAGGAAGCCTGGCCAACATTTTTTAATGTCAACTTCTAGGCTATATATATATATACACACATACCTTATAAAAGCTGTTTGACTGAAAATGAAACCAGATAGAAGTGTGTGTCTCTTTGAGCTACTGTGGAATAGTCTATTAAGAGTTGCTTTTTAATACTGCTTTCAGAATTGATCTTTTTGGTAGCTGCTTTTGGAAACAAATCAGAAGTCTACTTCCCGGAGCTCGAGTAAGTTAGTTCAAGGTTCCTGAAGGCTGAACTGTGGATGGGGTACGTCGGAACCACCTGGAGGCTTTACAGAACAGACTCAGCTCCTGGGAATTCTTGGCCATTGGTCTAAGAAAGAGCCTAGGAGTTTGAACTCTCCGCCAGACAACCGTTCCCACCATGTCTGTAGCACCTGGCGGGCAGTAGCTGTCCACCCACAGGGCAGGGGACAAGCGGGCTGTTTTCACATAGTTGAAGTGCCAGCCAGTTGGGAGGGATTAGCCTTTTGCCTGGCTCTGCGGGGCACACTGGTGAAGTAAGTTTCCAGGAGGCAGATTTGGGCACAATTGGAAAGAATTCTATAACAACCCGAGCCCCGAAACAACTGATAACGGGGAACCTAGCATGGTGGACAGTGGGCTGGGTTTAGAGCCAGAAGATGCAAGGTTGGATAAAAGTTTGTGTGTGAGTTGCTTCAGTCGTGTTCTGCTCTTTATGACACTGTGGGCTGTCGCTTGCCAGACTCTTCTGTCCATGGGATTCTCCAGGCAAGAACACTGGAGCGGGTTGCTATTTCCTCCTCCAGGGGAACTTCCAGACCCAGGGATCTAACCCGCGTCTCCTGAGTTGTGGGCAGATTCTTCACCAACTAAACCACCAGGGAAGCCCAGATAAAGGTTTACACAGGCTCAGCGAGAAAGCTGCGTATATGGGGCCACTCTGCCTTCCTGCATCAGCAAGGATCCCGAGGTACCACTGGGCTGTCTTCCAACCCTCTCGGCCAGTGGTCCTCGACCAAGGGGAGCCCTCTTTCCTCCCAGAAAAATTTGGCAACTTGGAGACCATCTGGCAATTTTGGCTTGTCACAGCTGGGAGAGGGGATACTGCCAGACATTTTATGTCACTCAGGACATTCCCTGCACTCTCACCACCCAACAAAGAAGCATCCCACCCAAAAGGTCAGCAGGGTCCAGGTTGAGAACCCTAGGCTAGGCAATGGGTGGGAGTTGTCATGCAGAGTAAATTCTAATTGCCATCCTGCAAATACCATCTACCAGCAGGCTAATCCCTGCCTCCTCATGCTCAGGGTCTTCATCCATAAAATGGGTGCCTTTGCACTTACAGAGTGGCTAATACATGCTGGATTCTGAGCTGCAGCCCCACAGAGACCCAGCATTGCAGCCCCTGGCTTTTTTTGCTTTCTCCCAGGACCAGACCTAGAGAGAAGGATTTGAAAGTATTTTGGAGGGTAGTGGGGGGGTGGGACAAGGAAAGGAGAATAATCCAGAGAAGGATGTTTAGAAGTGGTATATACCACAGTCGGGGGCTTCCCAGGTGGCTCAGCAGTAAAGAATCCACCTGCCAATGCAGGAAATGCAAGAGATGCGAGTTCAGTCCCTGGGTTGGGAAGATCCCCTAGAGAAGGAAATGGCAACCTACTGCCATATTCTTGCTTGGGAAATCCCATGAACAGAGGAGCCTGGTGGGCTACAGTCCACAGGGTTGCAAAGAGTCGGACATGACTGAGCAGACACGCATGTGTGCATCTACCACAGGGGACAACACAAACTTAGCCACACGGGAAAGGATTGGAAATGAGGCAGAATCCAGACCTCAGAACCATTCTGCTCTAGGTGTGGAGAGCTGCTGGGCCGTCCTTACACCATGTCAGCATAGATGCCGAGACAGAGGCTGCAGCACTCAGACGTGTCCAAGGAGTAGTGAGATGGTCTCAGTTCTCTGCTCGTGGTAAGAAGTGAAATTTTATACCCTGCAAAGAATCTGGCACAGCATCTGGTGGCCTAGAAGGTCATCAATAACACATCTTGTATTAAATTGTATATTGTCCAAGTTGTGGGCTGGACTAGAAGTTTGAACTGTTTCTAAGAGACCCAGGGCAGCTCTGGTCCTAGACGGCTCGGTAGCATCAGGCGTTCGTGGCCTCCTCTTTGAACAGTGTCGTGGGGGCCTCATCCACCTGTGCAACTGCAGATTCAGGACCTGGGGGACACAATTCTGACTGGTCTAACTTGGTTATAAATTCTGCCTCCTAGTCAGGGCTGGTCGGGGTGAGAGAAGCATCTGGCAGGATCACGAGGAGGAGGGCTGGCAATTCCAAGAGGGAAGCTGAGTGCCAAACAAGTAATTTTGTGTGTGGCCCTCCTCTCCTCCCCACCATCCTGTGCATGCCCACTTTCTTATTTTCATAAACACAATTTAAAAGTGAGGACCTCTCTTCTCGACAATGAAAGATAACTTCATAGCTCAGTTGGTAAAGAATCTACCTGCAATGCAGGAGACCCCAGTTCGATTCCTGGGTTGGGAAGATCCCCTGAAGAAGGGATAGGCTACCCACTCCAGTATTCTTGGGCTTCCTTCGTGGCTCAGCTGGTAAAGAATCTGCCTGCAGTGTGGGAGGCCTGGGTTCAATCCCTGGGTCGGGAAGATCCCCTGGAGAAGGGAAAGGCTACTCACTCCAGTACAGTTCATGGGGTTGCAAAGAGTCAGACAGACTGAGCGACTTTCACTCTACTTTTCAGTGGCCACTGCATCCGGAGAGAATGGAGCCGTTTTTCAAGTTGAAACCTCTAGACGATGCCATTTTTTTCACTAGTTCCATGCTTCCCTCTCAATAGGCAGGCATTCCTAGGAGACCAGAGATAATAACTGTTTCATCACCACTTATCATGAGTCACTGTTCCCAACCCAGAAGATGAACAAGAGACTCACTGCTTTTCACATAACCTTCCCCAAAAGTTCTGCCAAGGAAGAGTTGCTGATCAGACAAACATGTGTCCATCATCCTTACTACGGCTTCCCTGGTGGCTCAGATGATAAAGAATCTGCCTACAATGTGGGAGGCCTGGGTTCAATCCCTGGGTTGGGAAGATCCCCTGGAGAAGGGAAAGGCTACTCACTCCAGTACAGTTCATGGGGTTGCAAAGAGTCAGACAGACTGAGCGACTTTCACTCTACTTTTCAGTGGCCACTGCATCCGGAGAGAATGGAGCCGTTTTTCAAGTTGAAACCTCTAGACGATGCCATTTTTTTCACTAGTTCCATGCTTCCCTCTCAATAGGCAGGCATTCCTAGGAGACCAGAGATAATAACTGTTTCATCACCACTTATCATGAGTCACTGTTCCCAACCCAGAAGATGAACAAGAGACTCACTGCTTTTCACATAACCTTCCCCAAAAGTTCTGCCAAGGAAGAGTTGCTGATCAGACAAACATGTGTCCATCATCCTTACTACGGCTTCCCTGGTGGCTCAGATGATAAAGAATCTGCCTACAATGTGGGAGGCCTGGGTTCAATCCCTGGGTTGGGAAGATCCCCTGGAGAAGGGAATAGCAACCCACTCCAGTATTCTGGCCTGGAGAATTCCATGGACAGAGGAGCCTGGTGGGCGACAGTCCATGGGGTCACAAATGGACGTGACTAACACACACCATCCTTATAATGGAGACTGTGATGGGAATTCACTTCTAGGGAGATGAGAGTCTTGGTGGAGAACTAGATGTTCTCCAAAAGCCTGGTAACCACTAACATTTAAAAAGTGTGTGGCCTTTCAGAGTGTTATGCAGATATTTGGTCACAGAGAAGTGCAATTCCAGAATTTCTGACCCCTCAATTATTTGGAAATACAGTGCCTCAAAGTCCATGATATTCATGTCAAATACTGGGTTGGCCAATCAATTGGTTCATATTTTTCCACATCATCTTATGGAAAAATATGAACAAACTTTTTGACCAACCCAATAGNCTCTAGGCAAGAATACTGCAGTGGGTTGCCATGCTCTCCTCCAGGGGATCTTCCTGACCCAGGGATCAAACCCAGGTCTCCTGCATTGCAGGCAGATTCTTTACCCTTGAGCCACCAGGGAAGCGCATATGTATTTATAAATATATATAAAATATGAAATTTTATATATACTCTATATATAGATTATATATACTACATAAATGTATAAAATCTCATTATTCATATAATAATTCAAAGAGTGTACAAAAACATGAAGTATGGACTCATTGGGTTTTCTACAGGAGTTAGGTCTTCTGAAATAACACAGGTTTGTATTCTCTTGTCTATTGAGAGAATCCACGTGTAAGTCTCAAGAGAACTCCAAGAAAGAGCAAAGGGTCTTGATGCTGGAACATTCATGGTGGCAGAAAAGGATCTGGATATGGTTTTGTCAGAGAGGATGAAAATTTTCTCTACCTTTCTTTGTTCTTCTCTCTGGTATAAAAATTAAACTGACATGAGACAGATTAACAGGAACTAGTCAAATAAAAGTTAAAATAACAGGTTCATATGGGAGAGACCCAGGAAAACTGAGACAAAAATGACCCAAATCCTCACCTTAAATGACATCTTCAGCTAAAGACAAAAGAGGGTGTTGGGGGTAGTGGTTTAGGACTTCACAGGGGAAGAAAGCAATTCACGTGAAGATGGAGAAGCAAACGTGTTATAAGCAAATGTTTGCTTGGCCAGGCACAGATAATGGGACAGAGAGAAATTTTAACAAATAGACTTCGCTTAGTTCCTGCATGTTCACTCTGCCTACTTCATACAAATAGTTGTTGTTTAGTCAGTAAGTCATGTCTGATTCTTTTGGGACCCCATGGACAGTAGCCCTTCAGGCTCCTCTGTCCACAGTATTCTCCAGGCAAGAACACTGGAGTGAGTTGCCACTTCCATCTGCAGGGGATCTTCCCAACCCAGGGAATGAACTCAGGTCTCCTACATTGGCAGGCAGATTCTTTACCACTGCAGCACCAGGGAAGCCATACTAATAGTTAGCTATGGTCAAAGCTCTGTTCCTGGAACAAGCCCTCTATCTACGTTCTTTGGTCAGCAAGAGAGTTTTTTTAAAAGAAACAGAAAACCTCCTAGGTCTTCTATTTCTTAAACATAAACAGCTTAAATGAATCTTCAGGCTAGGAAGATACATTTTGGGGTGTTATTTCCAGCACGAATTCTTAGAGGATTTAGTATTATTATTTTCAATCCATCTAGGAGAAGGAAATGGCAACTCACTCCAGTGTTCTTGCCTGGAGAATCCCAGGGACGGGGGAGCCTGGTGGGCTGCCATCTATGGGGTCACACAGAGTCGGACATGACTGAAGTGACTTAGCAGCAGCAGCAGAGATGCTTTTATTTTTCCTGAAGAATGTTTATCGTCTTAGTGAAAGTGAAAGTGGCTCAGTCATGTCTGACTCTGCAAACCCATGGACTATACAGTCCATGCAATTCTCCAGGCAAGAACACTGGAATGGGTAGCTTTTCCCTTCCTCAGAGTATCTTCACAACCCAGGGATCAAATCCAGGTCTCCTGCATTGCAGTCGGATTCTTTACCAGCTGAGCCACAAGGGAAGCCCTTTGTCATCTTACCCTCATCATTATTCAAATAGTGGGAAAAACATTAAGCACATAGACAGTGTTGTAGGCATACGGGATATCAGTTCATTCAGTTTAGTCTCTCAGTCGTGTCTGACTCTTTGTGACACAATGGACTGCAGCATGCCAGGCTTCCCTGTCCATCACCAGCTCCCAGAGCTTCCTCAAACTCATGTCCATCGAGTCTGTGATGCTATCCAACCATCTCATCCTTTGTCGTCCCTTTCTCCTCCTGCCTTCAATTTTGCCCAGCATCAGGGTCTTTTCCAGTGAGTCCGTTCTTCACATCAGGTGGCCAAAGTACTGGAACTTCAGCTTCAGCATCAGTCCGTCCAATGAATATTCAGGACTAGTTTCCTTTAGGATAGACTAGTTTGATCTCCTTGCAGTCCCAGGGATTCTCAAGTCTTCTCCAACACCACAGTCCAAAACCACCAATTTTTCAGCCCTCAACTTTCTTGATGGTCCAACTGTCACATCCATATAATCATAAGCAAAAAGACTTATGCTAAGTCCGCATCCTGCCTGAGGAGATAGGTTTTTTTTTTTAACTTCTATTGGACTGTAGTTGGTTTTTTTTTTTTACAATGTTGTATTAGTTTCTACTGTACAGCAAAATGAACACGCTATAAGCATACATATATCTGGGGCGNAACACCAATTTTTCAGCCCTCAACTTTCTTGATGGTCCAACTGTCACATCAATATAATCATAAGCAAAAAGACTTATGCTAAGTCCGCATCCTGCCTGAGGAGATAGGTATTTTGGTTTTTTTTTAACTTCTATTGGACTATAGTTTTTTTTTTTTTTTTTACAATGTTGTATTAGTTTCTACTGTACAGCAAAATGAACACGCTATAAGCATACATATATCTGGGGCTTCCCTGATAGCTCAGCTGGTAAGGAGTCTGCCTGCAATGCAGGAGACTTGGATTCAATCCCTGGGTTGAGAAGATCCCCTGGAGGAGAGCATGGCAACCCACTCCAGTATTCTTGCCTAGAGAATCCCATGAACAGAGGAGCCTGGAGGGCTACAGTCCATGGGGTCACGAAGAGTCGAACATAACTGAGAAACTAAGCACAGTACAGCATGTACATATATCCACTCTTTTTTAAAATTTCCTTCCCATTTAGATCACCACAGAGCATTGAGTAGCATTCCCTGTGCTATACATTGGGCTCTCATTAATGATATATTTTATACATAGTGTAATAGTGTGTGTGTNCTAGACAGCATATTAAAAAGCAGAGACATTACTTTGCCAACAAAGGGCCATCTAGTCAGAGACATGGTTTTTCCAGTAGTCGTGTATGGATGTGAGAGTTGGACTATAAAGAAAGCTGAGCATTGAAGAATTGATGCTGTTGAACTGTGGTATTGGTGAAGACTCTTGAGTATCCCTTGGCCTGCAAGGAGATCCAACCAGTCCATCCTAAAGGAAATCAGTCCTGAATATTCATTGGAAGGACTGATGCTGAAGCTGAAACTCCAATACTTTGGCCACCTGATGCAAAGAAGTGACTCATTAGAAAAGGCCCTGATGCTGAGAAAGTTTGAAGGCGGGAGGAAAAGGGGACAATAGAGGATGAGATGGTTGGATGGCATCACTGATGCAATGGACATGAGTTTGAGTAGGCTCTAAGAGTTGGTGATGGGTAGGGAAGCCTGGCGTGCTACAGTCCATGGGGTCTCAAAGAGTCAGACATGACTGAGAGACTGAACTAAACTGAACTGCTAGTGATTCTGCTACATTCACCAGGCTGGAGAAACTTAGGGAAGGAAAATTTCCTACAAGTGGAATGCAGGCAGGGCGGGTAGTCTACATGGGATAGTACAGCCCTGATTTTTTTCTGGCCCAGATGTGGCCTTCTCTGATTGTGTAAATCACCAAGGCTGGGCCTCCAACATCATCCATCTCACTCTGAACCAGGAAAAGGACATCTGGGTTTTCAGCTTTGAGAAATCAGGATGAGGCACTCCATGCAGAATTAAGGACTTAGTCATTCTTTTGACTCAAGGGCCTCTGAAAGAACTGAGCTACTTGGACATCACAGAAATGTATTCTTCTGGAAGCAGGAAATGGAAGCTCCAGTTTGTCATCAACTTTGTCAGCAGGAAGGACAAGAAGTGAAGTAGAATTTCCAACATGAGCATGAAAAATGAGCTTGATGCCTTCAAGTACATTCTTCAGATGTTTGGTTTTCCTCTCAAAGAGAAAAGAAGACTGATGTCACAGTTTGTGATTCAGATAAATCCTCCTGAGTTTCTTATATTGATCTCCTTAAAGGGGACTCAGCCCCCACCCTATTGAAAAAGAGAAAGACAGTTTCAGATGAGTAATTTTAATTTTAATTTTTGCCATAGTGATACATATATATTGCTTTTGAGATTCAGAAAAGATGTTTGGGTAGTGCTTTGGGACTTCAAAGAGGAGAAGGGAGATTAACGAGGAGATGGAAAAGCAAATATTTGGTATTTTCTGGGCCCTGCAGAGACAATGGGACGTGACACGTTTTCCCCACCACACCCTGCCCATATTCTTGCAAATATCTCTGGAGGGAGCTTTATTCCCAGAAGAGGCCCTTTATCCAGTCTTTGGACAGCTATGTTTGTGCATGCATGTTCAGTCATATCCAACTCTTTGTGACCCCATGGACTGTAGCCCACCAGGCTTCTCTGTCCATGGGATTTCCCAGGCAAGAATACTAGAGTGAGTTGCCATTTCCTCTTCCAGAGGATCTTTCTGACTTAGGGATAAAACCTGTGTCTCCTGCATTGGCAGATGGATTCTTTACCACTGAGCCACCTCAGAAGCCCTAAGGCAGCTAAAGAGAAGGTAAAAAGAAAGACTTTCTGAGTCTTCTATTGCTAAAAAATAATCAGCCTAAAATAATTCACATGCAAAAGAGATATATTTTGGAGTGGCAAATTTTGCTTCTCTATAACAATATGTGTGTAGTTGTCAGGGAGAGTAGGACCATCAGCATTACCCTGCCTCTCCCCACCATTTAGCATCCTCGGAGAGACCTGCATAGGTCCCAGACCAAACTGTCTTCAAGGGTGGACATGTCATCGCTCAACCCATTGATCTCTTGGGGGAAAACCCCATGGTTCCAATCCTTCTGCCAATCTCGGTTTCTTCACATGGAGTCAAGAGGGCCTCTGGGATTATCTTATTCCCACCCACCCTAAGGAGCATCTCACACTTCTGAGTTGTCATGGGAGTTTCTACCAACTATTTCCTAATGATGGGGGGGGGTGCCTATTTTAAGGAAAGACAAAAAAAATGTAGACATAAAAACTTTCTGCCCTTTGACCTCCCCTTCCCCTCTAGTGTGCATTGTGCGTCTGTATTATACATTAACCAGACCTCCCCAATGGCAGAAAAACCTGTTCAGTTGTAGAAATCTAGTTTCCTTCTTCTGGCACCAGCCATGTAACTCCTTAAGAGATAACATTCCTTTCTCAGTCTTGTAAGGGGATCACACTGACCCATCACTCGCCTTGCACATGCGAGTTCATCTTTGATGAACTTTATGTGCAATGCCAATACAGCCTTTCCCTTAAAGAGAGAAACTGATGCAGCACAGACTGGTCAGATGACTTAAGGAAAGCCACACCTAATGGAAGTTCTCAGTTCAAATACTTAGTCATGACCTTATTAATTTTACTATTAATTTTACTAACTCTATTACTTGTATCTTGCTTTTTACAAGATTATTGTTTCTTACATTACCAAATGCATGCTTGAGCCTCAGATAAAATGAATAATAGATGACTTGAAACAATTGATCAAATATATAGTTCTGTAAGATCAATGATCTTAATAGTGTAACTCTAGATATGGGAAGAAGCAACAAGAGGGAACCATTTTTTGGATCATAACAGTCCAGAAAGACAGGCAGTACCAGAGCCTTTTGCCTATCATTAACATTAACATATACAGTGGACTTCCCTGGTGGCTCAGACGGTAAAGCATCTGTCTACAATGCGGGAGACCTGGGTTCGATCCCTGGGTGGGGAAGAATCCCTGGAGAAGGAAATGGCAACCCACTCCAGTACTCTTGCCTAGAAAATCCCACGGATGGAGGAGCCTGGTGTCCATGGGGTCGCAAAGAGTCGGACATGACTGAGCAACTTCACTTTCACTTTCAACATATTCAGTAAAAGCACACTGAGTTGGCATGACATAGCACATGTTTACTGTAGGATTATTTACAACAGCCAGGATGTATAAACAATCTAGGCATCCAGGTTAGATGAATAGATTAAAAAAAGAAGAGGTATGTAATAATGTGAATACTATTCAGCCATAAAAAATGATAAAATCTTGACATTTGTAACAACACTGATACACTGCTTTTGAACTGTGGTGTTGCAGAAGACTCTTGAGAGTCCCTTGGACTACAAGGAGATCCAATCAGTCCATTCTGAAGGAGATCAACCTTGGGATTTCTTTGGAAGGAAAGATGCTAAAGCTGAANAAGACTCTTGAGAGTCCCTTGGACTGCAAGGAGATCCAACCAGTCCATTCTGAAGGAGATCAACCTTGGGATTTCTTTGGAAGGAAAGATGCTAAAGCTGAAACTCCAGTACTTTGGCCACCTCATGTGAAGAGTTGACTCATTGGAAAAGACTCTGATGCTGGGTGGGACTGGGGGCAGGAGGAGAAGGGGACGACAGAGGATGAGATGGCTGGATGGCATCACTCACTCGATGGACACGAGTCTGAGTGAACTCCAGGAGTTGGTGATGGACAAGGAGGCCTGGCATGCTGCAATTCATGGGGTTGCAAAGAGTTGGACACGACTGAGCAACTGAACTGAACTGAACTGATATACTCTGAGTGTATTATGCTAAATGAAATTAGAGAAAAACAATTTTCATATGGTTTCATCTGTATATGGAATCTGAAAAACAAAGCAAATAAAACAAAATCCAGACTCACAGACAGAAAGAACAGTTTGGTGGTTGACAAAAGAGAGGGAGTTGGGGACTCAAAATGGGTAAAGGGGCCAAGAAGTACAGACTTCCAGTTAAAAGTTGAGTCATGGGGATGTAAAGTTCATCGTATGGAGTATAATCCATAATAATGAATTAACTTTGTGTGGTAACATGTGATAGCTAGACTTGTGATAATCATTTCACATTACGTACAAATGTTGTATATCTGAAAATAATATAATGCTATATGTCAATTATACCTCCAAAACACTGAAAAAAAATGTAATGGAAAAAGACAAAAAAAGCATATTGAGTGACCATCAGTGAAATCCTCATCTGACCTGGGCATTCCTAGGGCTCGGTGGGACAAAATAGTCACAAAATGCTTCCCCATCCTTGATCAAAATTAAGACCAAAAGGGAAGGGATTGTAAAACAAAGAATGGTGCCCACCATCCAGTTTTATAAGAATGAAGCCATTAGCTACTGCAGTCGCTAACCTATAGTACACCCTGAAATAAACTCAAGGGGAAGATCAGATTGAGGCACTAAGTACGCTGGAAAAACTGACAGACTGGCCCCGAGACAGGTATATTCTGGAGAAAATTTTATGAACCCATTTTCTTGCATCTTCCAATACTGAGCAAAGCATTAAAAACACCAAGATCCCTGTTCTTTGAAAAATAACAGTAATCTTCAACCAAGATTATTTCTTGGTTGCATGTACCCCTTTGCCAAAATCACATATATAGTGGGCTCTCCCTTCACCTCTATAGAAAAGTCCTCAAGAATTCTCTGAGACTGTTTCCTTGGTTACAATCCCCAGATTGGTGCAAATACAATTTTCCATTTCTTACTTTAAAAAAAATAGAAAGAATTGTTTCTTCATTTATTTGAGGGGTTGCTGGGTCTTTGTTGCTGCGTGCAGGCTTTCTCCAGTTGCAGTGAGCAGGGAGATAGTCTTTGTTGTGGCATCCAGGCTTCTCATGGCAGTGTCTTCTCTTGCTGTGGAGCATGGGCTCTAGGCACGTGAGCCTCAGTACTTGCAGCACGTGGGCTCAGTAGTTGTAGTGCATCGGGTTAGATGCCCTTCGGCATATGGGATCCTCCTGCAGTAGGGACTGAGCTCTTGTCCCCTGCACTGGCAGGCGGATTCTTTACCACCAGACCACTAGGGAAGCCCTCATTTCTTTCTTAGATTGACTACTGATTAATTTTTCATCAACACCAATGTGTTTCCCCAGAGTCTCTTCAAGTTCTGCTGGCACAGAAAATGCTCCAGTCTTACTGTTATATTTAAAATGAATAACCAACAAGGACTTATTGTATAGCATAGGAACTCTGCTCAATGTTATGTGGCAGCCTGGATGGGAGAGGAGTTTGGGGGAGAATGGATACAAGTACGTGTATGGCAGAGTGCCTCTTCTGTCCACCTGAAACTATCACAGCATTGTTAATCAGCTATGCTCCAATGTAAAATAAAAAGTTAAAAAAATAATTAAAAGGAAAGAAAGAAAATGCTGCCATCTTTTACCTTCATTAATCTCTAGAAAACCTTATAATTTGCAGGCCTTGGGAACTGGGAAAGGGGCTTTGGGAAAAGGCATGAGCCAGAACTTCAGTCTTGGAGGACATGTATCTCTATTCTGCATCTTGATGGAGGGATGTTGAGTCTATTCTCATGGACCAGGATGCCCACAGGTGGCCTGCCCTGGGCTCTGAGGAGCTGGGGACCTGTCAGGTGGGGATGCTTTTTCCCTGAACCCCTTCATCCTCCTTGCAGAGAGCTCCCAATTTCAAATGGCTCAAGGTCTGGGCCCCTGACTCAGGACAGTCCCACAAGATATTTCTGTCATTTAAAGTCTTTATTTTCACCATTCTGGGGATTTCTCCTGCTTTTTTCTCCTTGAGCAGCTCTGCACAGTCTGAGCTATGCCGTGGCTGTCATCTCCATACCCAGAACCTCACCAGCAAGCAGCTTTCTAAGGACAGAGCCTCCATGTGCTTCTCTAGCTAAAAGCCCAGAAGCCAGTCCTGATTCACTCAGAGAACAGAATCTGTAAGACAGACTGCCATGCTCCCGAGACCACAGAGACCCTGATTCACACTGGTATCTGGGCCCCCAAGCCCAGCTGTGCTGTGAAGCTGCTGCCACCAGATCCTATGATCCTTGTTGTGTTTTTGGTGTGTGGTGGGTGCTGATGAGGGACTTAGCCTGTGCAGGAATCAAAGGGACAGCTGCTTCTTTTTGGGCAGTCTTATTTTTGAGCAGTATTCCATTATACACACACACACACACACACACACACACAGATATATATATTCCACAACTTCTTTATCCATTCATCTTTTGACAGACACTTATGTTGTTTCCATGTTTTGGCTACTGTGAATAATGATGCTATAAATATCGGGATGCATATACTTTTTCCAATTAGCTGCTCAAGGAAAAAAAGCAGGAGAAATCCCCTGAATAATGAAAATAAAGACTTTAAATGACAGAAATATCTTGTGGGACTGCCCTGAGTCAGGGGCCCAGACCTTGAGCCATTTGAAATTGGGAGCTCTCTGCAAGGAGGATTAAGGGGTTCAGGAAAAAAGCATCCCCACCTGACAGGTCCCCAGCTCCTCAGAGCCCANTCTTAGATTGACTACTGATTAATTTTTCATCAACACCAATGTGTTTCCCCAGAGTCTCTTCAAGTTCTGCTGGCACAGAAAATGCTCCAGTCTTACTGTTATATTTAAAATGAATAACCAACAAGGACTTATTGTATGGCATAGGAACTCTGCTCAATGTTATGTGGCAGCCTGGATGGGAGAGGAGTTTGGGGGAGAATGGATACAAGTACGTGTATGGCAGAGTGCCTCTTCTGTCCACCTGAAACTATCACAGCATTGTTAATCAGCTATGCTCCAATGTAAAATAAAAAGTTAAAAAAATAATTAAAAGGAAAGAAAGAAAATGCTGCCATCTTTTACCTTCATTAATCTCTAGAAAACCTTATAATTTGCAGGCCTTGGGAACTGGGAAAGGGGCTTTGGGAAAAGGCATGAGCCAGAACTTCAGTCTTGGAGGACATGTATCTCTATTCTGCATCTTGATGGAGGGATGTTGAGTCTATTCTCATGGACCAGGATGCCCACAGGTGGCCTGCCCTGGGCTCTGAGGAGCTGGGGACCTGTCAGGTGGGGATGCTTTTTCCCTGAACCCCTTCATCCTCCTTGCAGAGAGCTCCCAATTTCAAATGGCTCAAGGTCTGGGCCCCTGACTCAGGACAGTCCCACAAGATATTTCTGTCATTTAAAGTCTTTATTTTCACCATTCTGGGGATTTCTCCTGCTTTTTTCTCCTTGAGCAGCTCTGCACAGTCTGAGCTATGCCGTGGCTGTCATCTCCATACCCAGAACCTCACCAGCAAGCAGCTTTCTAAGGACAGAGCCTCCATGTGCTTCTCTAGCTAAAAGCCCAGAAGCCAGTCCTGATTCACTCAGAGAACAGAATCTGTAAGACAGACTGCCATGCTCCCGAGACCACAGAGACCCTGATTCACACTGGTATCTGGGCCCCCAAGCCCAGCTGTGCTGTGAAGCTGCTGCCACCAGATCCTATGATCCTTGTTGTGTTTTTGGTGTGTGGTGGGTGCTGATGAGGGACTTAGCCTGTGCAGGAATCAAAGGGACAGCTGCTTCTTTTTGGGCAGTCTTATTTTTGAGCAGTATTCCATTATACACACACACACACACACACACACACACAGATATATATATTCCACAACTTCTTTATCCATTCATCTTTTGACAGACACTTATGTTGTTTGCATGTTTTGGCTACTGTGAATAATGATGCTATAAATATCGGGATGCATATACTTTTTCCAATTAGCTGCTCAAGGAAAAAAAGCAGGAGAAATCCCCTGAATAATGAAAATAAAGACTTTAAATGACAGAAATATCTTGTGGGACTGCCCTGAGTCAGGGGCCCAGACCTTGAGCCATTTGAAATTGGGAGCTCTCTGCAAGGAGGATTAAGGGGTTCAGGAAAAAAGCATCCCCACCTGACAGGTCCCCAGCTCCTCAGAGCCCACGGCAGGCCACCTGTGGGCAGCCTGGTCCATGAGAATGGACTCAACATCCCTCCATCAAGATGCAGAAGAGAGATACATGTCCTTCAACACTGAAGTTCTGGCTCATGTCTTTTTCCAAAGCCCCTTTTCCAATTTCCAAGGCCTGCAAACTGTAAGGTTTTCCAGAGATTAATGAAGGTAGAAGATGCCAGCATTTTCTTTTTCTTTCCTTTTAATTATTTTTTTTAATTTTTACTTTGCATTGGAGCATAAATTAACAACGTTGTGATAGTTTCAGGTGGACAGCAGAGGGACTCGGCCATACACATCTCGGTGGGACCATGCTCCCCACGGCAAGGCTGGGAAGAGGCAGGACTGGAGACAGATAAACAGAACATTGAAGGACTTTGACCCTAAACTTGTCTTGGACCTTCAGGGAGCAGACAGGTTCGGAGACACTTATCTCTAAGAGAGGACTAGACAATTCCCCCAACTTGTTCCCTGCTGTCCCAGTGTGGGACAGGGAGAGAATGCTGACCCAAAGCCAGAAACTAGGAAATTCTAAGCAGGTGGACTTGCTCATCTCCTGTGATGCTCACCTCCTGGCCCACCTCAGAACAGTCTCTCCAGCCCTTGCAGCCAAGGTTCAGAGCAGATGGTGGATTGGGAAGGGCTCGGGGCCCTCACAGGCTCTGAGACCCCAACGCCCACACACTGCTGACGAGTCGACTTTCCATGAATTAGTGCTCTCCTAGGCCTCATAGGTTGTCCTACATTTCATCCTTCCCTTCAGGGATAAAAAGAGGACCTCCAGCAAGAAGACACAGAGAGACTTGTTGTTCAGTTGCTTCAGGCGTGTCTGACTCTTTGCGACCCCATGGACTATAGCCTGCGAGGCTCCTCTGTCCGTGGGATTTCCCAGGCAAGAATATTGGAGTGGGTTGCCATTTCCTTCTCCAGGGGGTCTTCCTGACCCAGGGATCGAACCCACATCTCCTGCATTGCAGGCAGGTTCTTTACCACTGATCCGTTTAAGAGAGTTAAACACCCCAATCACTCATCAGGCTGGGATAACAGGACACAAAGCCAGCTGGGGATTAACACAAAATACACAGCAACGGAAACATGGCACGACATCCCCCTTCTGGATTGTCTCCCGCTGTTTCACTCTTTAAACCGTAAACTATCAGAAATGTGACTTCTTGAGCCACTGTGGAAAACAGTATGGAAGTTCCTCAGAAAACTAAAAATAGGACTGCCAATTCCAGCAATTCTGCTCCTGAATACATAGCCATTAAAAAGACAAAAACACTCACTGGAAAGGGTATGTGCATCCCATTAGTCATAGCATCATTATTTACAGTAGACAAAACATGGAAACACCTGTCCATCAAAAGATGAATGGATAAAGAAGTTGTGGAATATATATACGTGTCTCTGTGTGTGTGTGTGTATGTATGTACATATATAATGAAATACTACAATAACAATAAAAAATGAAATTTTGCCATTTGTAGCAACATCAGTGAACTTGGAGCATATTAGGCTAAGTGAAATAAGTCAGACAAAAACAAATACTGTATATCACTTACATGCAGTTGATTTCCATTTGAGGGAGAGGCAGAGATATGACTCTGGGGCAACAGCCTTGTTAACAAATGGAGATCACAGAGGGCCATGGGGGCCACCTTCACCAAGTGGAAACACTTGTGTAGACATGAGATCTCTCTTCTCTCTGACATCAAGGATTAGGGACCGGAAGGTGGGTTTTATTCTGAATGAGACTAGTTTTTCTGGAGAGGGTGGACTGCCTGGGGAGGGTGAACCGCCTGGGGAGAAAGTCGGCTTGCCATTTATTCATTCATTTAGCAATTAATGAATAATCAATTTGTTCAACACATATTTATTTGACACAGAGATGGTGCTAGGAGCTGGGGGTGTAATGGTGAACTAGACAAACACTACTTTCCACCAATCAAGAATTTTATACTGCAAAGAGGGAAGGAAAGAAAGACAAAAGCAAATAAAATCATTATGAATTATGTGAAGAAAAAAAACAGGAGAAAGGAAACTTCAGGAGGTAGAAGAAGTATTCTTCATCAGACATGGTGGTTAGGGAAGGCCTCTTGAGGAGGTGACATATAAGGAGATAACTTGAAGGAGCCAGAAAGGCAGAGAGAGAGAATAAGCCAATACAGGTAACAGGGATGTACGTGAGCAGAGCACATGCAAAGGTCCAGGGGGCTATAAAGGGCTCAGCATATTCAAAGAACAGAAAGATGAGCATGACTGAAGATAGCAATGAAGAGACTGATCTGAAAGTAGTGGTGGGCCATCAGGGGCCAGACCATCCAGTCAAACCTGTAAACTATGGCAAAGAATTTGCATTTCATGAAAATTCAAGCTACAATGAGGTGTCACCTCACACCAATCAGAATGGCCAACATCAAAAAAATCTACAAACGATAAATGCTGGAGAGAATGTGGAGAAAAGGGAACTGATACAGCCACTATGGAGAACTGTATGGAGACGCCTCAAAAAACTATAAATCTATCATATGACCAGCAAGGGCNCATGGAGGCTCTGTCCTTAGAAAGCTGCTTGCTGGTGAGGTTCTGGGTATGGAGATGACAGCCACGGCATAGCTCAGACTGTGCAGAGCTGCTCAAGGAGAAAAAAGCAGGAGAAATCCCCAGAATGGTGAAAATAAAGACTTTAAATGACAGAAATATCTTGTGGGACTGTCCTGAGTCAGGGGCCCAGACCTTGAGCCATTTGAAATTGGGAGCTCTCTGCAAGGAGGATGAAGGGGTTCAGGGAAAAAGCATCCCCACCTGACAGGTCCCCAGCTCCTCAGAGCCCAGGGCAGGCCACCTGTGGGCATCCTGGTCCATGAGAATAGACTCAACATCCCTCCATCAAGATGCAGAATAGAGATACATGTCCTCCAAGACTGAAGTTCTGGCTCATGCCTTTTCCCAAAGCCCCTTTCCCAGTTCCCAAGGCCTGCAAATTATAAGGTTTTCTAGAGATTAATGAAGGTAAAAGATGGCAGCATTTTCTTTCTTTCCTTTTAATTATTTTTTTAACTTTTTATTTTACATTGGAGCATAGCTGATTAACAATGCTGTGATAGTTTCAGGTGGACAGAAGAGGCACTCTGCCATACACGTACTTGTATCCATTCTCCNCAGTACTCTTCAAGAAGTCTGACTAATCTCATGGTGGCAAGTTACTGACGTGTCAGATCTTTTCCCTCTTGGAAGGGCAACAGTGTGCCCTCAAAGGGATTGATGTATATACCATTTCTGCCTTCAGAGCCTCAATCACCACTACTATGGGATGACTGATCTACAGGCATGGAATCCCAAACAAGATAGCATCCAAGCATAGAATTCATTTTATATTGAAGAAGGGGCTAAAAGAGGGCCATGACCATTTAATCCACTCAATAGTATGCTGGTAAATTTTTAACTATTTTCTTCCTAGAAAATAAACAAACAGAACATAAGACAAAACTTGTAGTGATTTTCAGTATCTGTGATGTAGATATTCCCAACTTGGGCAATTTCAAGTTACCAACTGGCTTTCAAAATCTGAAGATGTAACATTTGGCCTTTTATAGCCATTATGAGCCAACTCTACTACTTCCCTGGATCCACTGGTCCATCCAGAAGCAGTCTATTTAATGGAGGCTTGGGTGGCATATTGGAGGTGCAACTGAAGTACCTCTCAGTGGCATTACTCTTGGAGGATGGAAGTCATCCTTCAGAATGCAGCCTATGAAGAAGGAGGTAGACTTTCCTTTAACATGAAGACAGGGAGAAATACACTGTAATATTTCTTGTGTAATATACAAGGAGGGCTTCCCTGGGGGTTCAGCGGTAAAGAATCCTCCTGCAGTGCAAGAGATGCATGTTTGATTTCAGGATTGGGAAGATCCCCTGGAGAATACTGGAAATGGAAATCCATTCCAGTATTCTTGCCTGGAAAATTGCTAGGACAGAGGAGCCTGGTGGGCTACAGTCCATGGGGTTACAAGAGTTGGACATGACTTAGTGACTAAACTACAACAATACACAAGGAACTCAGATGATCTGCTGATACCTCTTGGTATCCCTTTGCCTAACTGTAACTGTGAATAAGTACATGTAAGAACACCTAAGTTGGGCCATAAAGAAGGCTGTGCCCAAGAATTAATGGTTTTGAATTGTGGTGCTAGAGAAGACTCTTGGGAATCCCTTGGACAGCAGGGAGATATAATCAGTTAATCCTAAAGGACATCAACCCTGAATATTCATTGGAAGGACTGATGCTGAAGCTGAATCTCCAATACTTTGGCCAACTGAGGTGAAGAGCTGACTCACTGGAAAAACCCTGATGCTGGGAAAGATTGAGGGCAGGAGGAGAAAGGGGCAACAGAGGATGAGATGGTTGGATGGCATCACCAACTCAATGGACAAGAGTTTGAGCAAACTCTGGGAGATAGTGAAGGACATGGAAGCCTGGCAGTCCATGCAGTCAAAAAGAGTCAGGCACACTTAGTGATTAAACAATCACAAGAACATGATAACTAAATGGTCAGACTTCTCATGGATGAGATCTTTCGTTAGATCACCAGGAAAGCCACTAAGACCTGCCAAGGTGATCACTGAGGATAAGGGGAATCCAGAATAGATAGTGGAGAAGGGAGACAGTAGAAACCAGTCACTGGGACCAATTGCAGAAACAGGTGCAGTAGTCCATCCATTTATATGCTGCTTCCAAGTTCCCCCTTAGGAAAAAGGGAATCGGAGTGGATCTGCTCCCAAACACGTGGAGAGGAGGAGATTCATGCAGCACAATGATGAAGTGCTGTGGCCACAGAGATGTGCCTCTCAGATCTCCCTTTAAGAGACCCTGTCTCAAGGAGAATAGTGAGCAGATGGCCTCAGGCGCCACACTTCTGGATCCACTGTGATATTCCTGCCAAGGCTACTCTCCCTGAGACACTCCCAGCCAATGACAGAGCAGCAGGGGGACCAGAGCCAGGACTCCATCAGGACACAGAGGCTGTTACAGGTAACTTTTGCTGTGCATCTCCTCATCAGTCTGATCAAGACTTTCTCAGAGTTCTCACACCTGCACTGCAGGCTGAAGCTCTTCCTCTCACTTTTTCTTCCCTCTTTTCAATCACTGGTATCAGTCCTGCATGATGATTTGAAGGCTCAGGGACTTTCCTGGTAGTCCAGTGGTTAGGACTCTGCTCTTTCAACTCAGGATTTGTGGGTTCGCTCCCTGGTTGGGTAGCTAAGATCCCAAATCCCTCATGGCACAACCAAAAAAATAAATAAATACATAATTTTTAAAAAATAAATGATTTGAATGCTCTGCCTGATCCCTCCCCCCATATCTTTCATGTGCTTTTCTCCCAATAAATTTATTGACATCTTATTTCACCTCAGGGTCTTCTCTTCAGAACCCCCAAACTAACATGACAGAGCCACACATGAATCTCAGGAACATGAGGCAGGC
>SJYW01035793.1:132618-142771 GCA_006410735.1 Raphicerus campestris | reverse complement strand
CTCTGTCATCCCCTTCTCCTCCTGCCCCCAGTCCCTCCCAACATCAGAGTCTTTTCCAATGAGTCAGCTCTTCGCATGAGGTAGCCAAAGCACTAGAGTTTCAGCTTTAGCATCATTCCTTCCAAAGAACACCCAGGACTGATCTCCTTTAGAATGGACTGGTTGGATCTCCTTGCAGTCCAAGGGACTCTCAAGAGTCTTCTCCAACACCACAGTTCAAAATCATCAATCCTTTGGTGCTCAGCTTTCTTCACAGCCCAACTCTCACATCCATACATGATCACTGGAAAAACCATAGCCTTGACTAGACGGACCTTTTTTTTGGCAAGGTGATATCTCTGCTTTTGAGTATGCTATCTAGGTTGGTCATAACTTTCCTTCCAAGGAGTAAGCATCTTTTAATTTCATGGCTGCAATCACCATTTGCAGTGATTTTGGAGCCCCCAAAATACAGTCTGACACAGTTTCCACTGTTTCCCCATCTACTTCCAATGAAGTGATGGGGCCAGATGCCATGGTCTTAGTTTTCTGAATCTTGAGCATTAAGTCAACTTTTTCACTCTCCTCTTTCACTTTCATCAAGAGGCTTTTTAGATCCTCTTCACTTTCTGCCATAAGAGTGTGAATTCTACTAAACATTTAAATAATTAGCTTCTCATGCTCTTCCAAAAAATTGAAGATGGCCTAAACTCACTTTATGAGACTAGCATCATAGTGACACCAAAACCAAAGGACAACAGAAGAAAAGGAAACTATAGGGCCCAATAGAAGGCATTTCCACTTACCAAGGATGACTGTGCAGCTTATTAGCAACAGAGACTAATACTGAGCCCCTGATGTGGCAGTACTCTTCAAGAAGTCTGACTAATCTCATGGTGGCAAGTTACTGACGTGTCAGATCTTTTCCCTCTTGGAAGGGCAACAGTGTGCCCTCAAAGGGATTGATGTATATACCATTTCTGCCTTCAGAGCCTCAATCACCACTACTATGGGATGACTGATCTACAGGCATGGAATCCCACACAAGATAGCATCCAAGCATAGAATTCATTTTATATTGAAGAAGGAGCTAAAAGAAGCCCATGACCATTTAATCCACTCAATAGTATGCTGGTAAATTTTTAACTATTTTCTTCCTAGAAAATAAACAAACAAAACGTAAGACAAAACTTGTAGTGATTTTCAGTATCTGTGATGTAGATATTCCCAACTTGGGCAATTTCAAGTTACCAACTGGCTTTCAAAATCTGAAGATGTAACATTTGGCCTTTTATAGCCATTATGAGCCAACTCTACTACTTCCCTGGATCCACTGGTCCATCCAGAAGCAGTCTATTTAATGGAGGCTTGGGTGGCATATTGGAGGTGCAACTGAAGTACCTCTCAGTGGCAGTACTCTTGGAGGATGGAAGTCATCCTTCAGAATGCAGCCTATGAAGGAGGAGGTAGACTTTCCTTTAACATGAAGACAGGGAGAAATACACTATAATATTTCTTGTGTAATATACAAGGAGGGCTTCCCTGGGGGTTCAGCGGTAAAGAATCTTCCTGCAGTGCAAGAGATGCATGTTTGATTCCAGGATTGGGAAGATCTCCTGGAGAATACTGGAAATGGAAATCCATTCCAGTATTCTTGCCTGGAAAATTGCTTGGACAGAGGAGCCTGGTGGGCTACAGTCCATGGGGTTACAAGAGTTGGACACGACTTAGTGACTAAACTACAACAATACACAAGGAACTCAGATGATCTGCTTGGGTACCTCTTGGTATCCCTTTGCCTAACTGTAACTGCGAATAAGTACATGTAAGAACACCTAAGTTGGGCCATAAAGAAGGCTGTGCCCAAGAATTAATGGTTTTGAATTGTGGTGCTAGAGAAGACTCTTGGGAATCCCTTGGACAGCAGGGAGATATAATCAGTTAATCCTAAAGGACATCAACCCTGAATATTCATTGGAAGGAATGATGCTGAAGCTGAATCTCCAATACTTTGGCCAACTGAGGTGAAGAGCTGACTCACTGGAAAAGACCCTGATGCTGGGAAAGATTGAGGGCAGGAGGAGAAAGGGGTAACAGAGGATGAGATGGTTGGATGGCATCACCAACTCAATGGACAAGAGTTTGAGCAAACTTTGGGAGATAGTGAAAGACATGGAAGCCTGGCAGTCCATGCAGTCAAAAAGAGTCAGGCACACTTAGTGATTAAACAGTCACAAGAACATGATAACTAAATGGTCAGACTTCTCATGGATGAGATCTTTCGTTAGATCACCAGGAAAGCTACTAAGACCTGCCAAGGTGATCACTGAGGATAAGAGGAATCCAGAATAGATGGTGGAGAAGGGAGACAGTAGAAACCAGTCACTGGGACCAATTGCAGAAACAGGTGCAGTAGTCCATCCATTTATATGCTGCTTCAAAGTTCCCCCTTAGGAAAAAGGGAATCGGAGTGGATCTGCTCCCAAACACGTGGAGAGGAGGAGATTCATGCAGCACAATGATGAAGTGCTGTGGCCACAGAGATGTGCCTCTCAGATCTCCGTTTAAGAGACCCTATCTCAAGGAGAATAGTGAGCAGATGGCCTCAGGCGCCACACTTCTGGATCCACTGTGATATTCCTGCCAAGGCTACTCTCCCTGAGACACTCCCAGCCAATGACAGAGCAGCAGGGGGACCAGAGCCAGGACTCCATCAGGACACAGAGGCTGTTACAGGTAACTTTTGCTGTGCATCTCCTCATCAGTCTGATCAAGACTTTCTCAGAGTTCTCACACCTGCACTGCAGGCTGAAGCTCTTCCTCTCACTTTTTCTTCCCTCTTTTCAATCACTGGTATCAGTCCTGCATGATGATTTGAAGGCTCAGGGACTTGCCTGGTAGTTCAGTGGTTAGGACTCTGCTCTTTCAACTCAGGATTTGTGGGTTCGCTCCTGGTTGGGTAGCTAAGATCCCAAATCCCTCATGGCACAACCAAAAAATAAATAAATACATAATTTTAAAAAAATAAATGATTTGAACGCTCTGCCTGATCCCTCCCCCCATATCTTTCATATGCATTTCTCCCAATAAATTTATTGACATCTTATTTCACCTCAGGGTCTTCTCTTCAGAACTCCCAAACTAACATGACAGAGCCACACATGAATCTCAGGAACATGAGGCAGGCCGTAAAAGGGTATAAACAATATGATTTCACTTATGTGAAGTCTACAAGCATGCAAAACTAGATAACATCTATTTTTGTTGCTGTTTAGTTGCTAAGTCATGTCTGACTCTTCATGACCCCATGGGCTGTAGCCCACCAGGCTCCTCTGTCCATGGGATTTTCCAGGCAAGAACACTGGAGTGGGTTGCCGTTTCCTTCTCCAAGGGATCTTTCCAAACCGGGGATTGAACTCCTGTCTCCTACATTGGCAGGCAGGTTCTTTACCACTGAGCCACCAGGGAAACCCAATATCTGTTTAGAGCATATACATATGTGGTAAATCTATAACAAAATGCAAGCGAATAATAACCATCACATTCAGGATAACAGTTACATCCAATGGAAAGATGGGAAGGCAATGGGATGGTGAATGAACACATGGGTATTCTTAATGTCTTCTGTCTCTTCAGCTGAAGGCTGAATTCATGTTGGTCCCTTTTATTTATATCTTGAATATATTTGTTGTAAATATTCCCTTAGTATAACTCAATATTTATGTTAAAATAGAAAGATTTCCTGAATTTTCTGGAAATAATATTACAATGACAGTTATCATTTATTGTTAACCATAATTTCACTCCTTCATTAAACTCTCATAACAATTTCTTAACAGCTATATGTAGCATTTTTAAAGTCATATGTGAAACAAAAGAAAAAAGCTAAAATATCATTTAAAAGGTAGAAATAAATCAGATATCAGTAAAAAAAAAAAGATGAAAAATAAATTCAGTCATATAGGAAAGCCAATAATGTTTTCATCAAACTTTCACAAAGAGAAAAAATAAAATCATTTATGAAAATTTTAAGTACAGATATTCAGATATTACAATCCCAAAATATGAATCAGTGACGAATGAAAGCATTTAGTCCCTCTCTATAGACTTGAGTGTTAATCTAGACAACTTCAAGGTGAGGGCCTACAGGCAGACCAATGGTACATCCCCCCAGTGGGGAACAAGAAGGGCCACCTTCTCATCCTATGGCCTCCAGCCCACTGGCAAAATGAACAATCATGATTTGCTTGAAACAGAAAGAGCACCATTGACAAAAGAAAATTATTTTGAATTCAAATGTTAAGAGTTAGACAACAGATGATATACTTGANTCCCCATCCTATGGCCTCCAGCCCACTGGTAAAACGAACAATCATGATTTGCTTGAAACAGAAAGAGCACCATTGACAAAAGAAAATTATTTTAAATTCAAATGTTAAGAGTTAGACAACAGATGATATACTTGAAACATTTTTAAAAATATCTATTTATCAACAGATAGTTGATTGACAATGATGCATTCATTTCTGCTGTACAGCAAAGGTTTCAGAGAGAGAGAGATCTACATATATACATGTACACTCATGGGGCTTCCCTGATGGCTCAACAGTAAAGAATCTGCCTGCTAATGCAGGAACCACGAGTTCAATCCCTGGCTGGGAAGATCCCTTGGAGAAGGAAATGGCAGCCATGGCAACCTGCTCCAGTATTCTTGACTGGAAAATCCCACGGACAGAGGAGCCTGATGGGCTATAGTCCATGGGGTTGCAAGAGTTGGACACAACTTAGCGACTAAACAACAACAAATACACACAAACACAGTAAGTCCCCTACATATGACCCTTCAAGTTGCAAACTTTCGGAGATGCAATTGTGCTACTACCCAGATATCACTACCNGATCCCTTGGAGAAGGAAATGGCAGCCATGGCAACCTGCTCCAGTATTCTTGACTGGAAAATCCCACAGACAGAGGAGCCTGGTGGCTATAGTCCATGGGGTTGCAAGAGTTGGACACAACTTAGCGACTAAACAACAACAAATACAAACACAGTAAGTCCCCTACATATGACCCTTCAAGTTGCAAACTCAGAGATGCAATTGTGCTACTACCCAGATATCACTACCCAGAGTATGGATAGAACTGAATCCAGCAAGGAACCAGAACCTGTGCCATCAACATCAGGCATGAGTGAAATTGCATCTTGCCCTCCACCTCTTCTTGCTGACAATCCTTCAGCTCTACCAGCTCCCTCCTCCAGTCAGTAACACTTCTTGCCTGTTCGCTGGATGCCAGCCCCTGTGTGCCAGTTGCTGTACTGTACTACTGTACTCTTCAAGGTACCATACTATAGAATATGTTTNTCTAATAATTTGGATTGAATTAATTTTTAATTTTTTATATATGTTTTTAATTGGAGTATATTTGGAGAAGGAAATGGCAACCCACTCCAGTGTTCTTGCCTGGAGAATCCCAGGGACGGGGGAGCCTGGTGGGCTGCCGTCTCTGGGGTCGCACAGAGGCGGACACAACTGAAGCGACTCAGCAGCAGCAGCCTAGTCGCTTTACAGTGTTGTGTTAGTCTCTGCTGTATAACAAAGTGAATCAGCCCTATGTATACACATATCTCCTTCCTCTTGGACCTCTCTCCAGCCCCACCCCCAATTCCACCCCTCTAGGTCATCATAGAGCACCAAACTGAGCTCCCTGTGCTGTTCCAGCTATCTTACACATAGTAGTAGATAGATACAACGGAATATTACACAGCCACAAAAGGGAATGACATTGGGTCTTTGTAGTGATGTGGATGAACCTAGAGTCTAGCATATATGTTGAATGAATTAATTGATTGACAGGTTAAAGTCCTTACAAAAGTGGGGAAGCTCTTTTACTATCTGCCTTTCTCTGAACTCTGCCTCCTCCCCAGCTCACTCCCGGTCCTTGAACTTGCCCTCACTGGACACTCTGTTGGCTCACACTTTTGCTTCCTTTCCTGTCCAATAAAATCTCACCTTTGCATTAACACCTGATGTACTATTTACCATGAAGCCAGGCTCTAGCTCTTTCTGGCACCACCAGTCTCTACCAGTTCTATATCATTCTTTCCCAGACAACATAACCCCCTTTAACATGTCACAGTCTTACCCATGATTATGCTTCTTGTGGACCATTTCTTGTCTTCCACTAGAATGTAAACCCTAGCAAGGCAAGGCTCTTTGCCATTCTTTGCACTGATGATGTTCAAATGCCTACAACAGTGCTGGAGGCCAGTTAGAATGCACACGTTTGCTGACTTGGATTAGATGGTGTTGAATTGCTGTAAACTGAAGTTTCAGAAATAAGATGTTTTATAACAGGCAGTTAAAAATAAGAAAAACATGGGCTTCCCTGGTGGTTCATGGTAAAGAATCCTCCTGCCAATGCAGGAGACATAGTCTCAATCCCTAGTTCTGGGAAGATTCCCACATGCCGAGGAACAACTAAGCCATGCCACAACTACCAAGCCTGTGCCCTGGAGCCCAGAAGCCACAACTAATGAGCCCACGTGCCTAGAGAGCCCATAGTCTGCAACAAGAGAAGCCACCACAATGAGAAGCCCATCCATCACAACTAGAAAATAGCCTCCACTCACTGCAACTAGAGAGACCCCACACAGCAAAACAAACAAACAAACAAACAAACAAAAAGCACAACCAAAACTAAACAAATAAAAATTAGTTGTTGTTTTTTTTTTTTTTAAAGCTTATTGCATGCACATGACTCTAAAGGAGCCAGGTATAAATATGTTTAAGAACAGGAAAGTATTTCTTTTTTAATTATAAAATTAGATTTCCTAACAAATCAACTTCTGAGAAAAGAAGCTGGGTTTTTTCTAACATTATTTTTCTTTGTCACTTACCTTCAGCTGCAGTTTGGGCTTTCCACCAGTGTCCTCACAATACAGACACATTTCTGGCTGCTTTATTCCCAAATAAATAGGAACCCCTTTGTCTTTCTCAAGAGACTCCGGATACTTGCATGGCATAATGGTGACAGTGACTGTCAGATAAGAGGGGTTACAGTGTCAGTGACCTTTTGCAATTACAATAGACCAAGATCTTACAGGCAAGGCTGGAAGAGACCTTAAGAGTATAATCCCGCTACCCCAGACCCACAGAGTGGTCAGCCTCATATTCATTCATTCATTCATTCACTCAATCATACCAAGCACCAGTCACTGCTCTAGGAAATGGAGCACAGGCAGAGGAGGCAGACCCCACCCTTGGGATTTTCACAACCTCTGCTTGAACACCTGGAGGCGAGGAGCCCCAACCCCAAGCAACCCCTCTGATCCTTGGAAAGTTCTGTTCATTAGCGAGTTTTGCCTAACTGATGTTGAAATCTGCCTTCTGTGCAATCCACCCAATTAGTCCTCTTAGGACATAAGAAGTTGGGCAAACAAGCCACTCTTTTTCCTTAGGACAGGCCTTCAGATCACTGAAAGCAGCTTTCCTGCTCCCCAGAAAGCTACTCCACTCCCTCTGCTCTCTTGCCATGGTCCAAGACACCTCTTCCTGGGCAGATGTGAAATTCTTCCCCCTCCAGGTGTTGTTGTTCAATTGCTAGATTGTGTCTGACTCTTCGCAGTCCCATGGACTGCAGCACACCAGGCTCCTCTGTCTTCCACTCTCTCCCAGAGTTTGCCCAGTATCATATCCAGCGAATTGGTGAAGCCATCCAACCATCTCATTCTCTGCTTCCCCCTTCTCCTTTTGCCTTAGTCCTTTCCAGCAACAAGGTCTTTTCCAGTGACTTGGCTCTTCGCATCAGGTGGCCTAAGTACTGGACTTTCAGCTGCAACAATGGTTCTTCAATGAATACTCAGTGTTGATTTCCTTTATGGTTGACTGGTTTGATTTTTTGTAGTTCAAGGGACTCCCAAGAGTCTTCTCCAGCACTACAGTTGAAAAGTATCATTTCTTCGGCGCTCAGTCTTCTTTCTGGTCCAACTCTCATATCCGTGTATGACTACTGGAAAAACCATAGCTTTGATTATATGGACCTTTGTCACCCAAATGATGTCTCTGCTATAAAGCCACACTTTAGTAAAAGGATGGTACAAACATCCCAGCTGCACTGATGTGAGGCTGCTCCAAGGAGCAGCTACATGATGACCTGTCACTTACCTGGCCCCACATTGTTGCTCCGAGGAACTGCCACGAGGGTCTGACCCTGAAGGAGCCACACCTGCTGACTCAAGTCAGAGACTGCTACAGGTCTGGGATGATCCATTGCTGTGTAAATGGAAAAGAATAACTTTTAAGAAGTCCCAACATGATGAAGGCTGCTTTACCAGATGTTAGGAGAAAGATCATCTAATCCAGGTCTTTCAAGAAGGAAGGCTCAGTCAGTAAAGAATGTGCCTGAACATTAAAAAAAAAAAAAAAAAGAATCTGCCTGAAATCTAGGAAACCACCTGCAATGTGGGACACCTGGGGAAGATCACCTGGAGAAGGAAATGGCGACCCCCTCCAGTATTCTTGCCTGGAGATTCCCACAGACAGAGGAACCTGGTAGGATACAGTCCCTGGGATTGCAAAGAATTAGAGATGACTTAGCGACTAAACCACCACCAGGAGAATGATCTAATCCAGGTCTTTCAGGAAGGATGATTCAGGGTTTGCACATTAAACTGGCATCTCTCACATGACCCATGAACCCAGCCTTTCTTTCCACTGAAACTGTGGGCTCTGTTGAGGAAGAGAAAGGCCATAACTGGTCTAAGAAGGTAAACTCTCATCCCCATAAGTACACATGTGTCAAGGCCCGGCTACTCTTTCCTGCTTTGGGTTTGGCCCAAGCCTGGGTCTGGATCCAGAGCAGTGAATAAGAAATGGTCCTCACCCTCATGTTCCAATGGGAGATGGACAGCCTTGGGTGGTAAGGACTGTACACAGGAAGGGGCAGAGAAGCCTGGGGTGTTCAGAAGAAACAGGCATGAATGTTCCTGGCCTCCAGACCCCATGCCAACATCACCTGATGAATGGGCTCCTCCATGGTCTCCCAGAAAACATGCCATAGTAGCGTAGTCTCAGTGCCTGTGGGGGACAGTGATAGGAGATCTGAGCATTAGAAGACATTTCAAGACCCTCCCAGGAAACTAATTCCTAATGTCCTGATTCTGGGCAGGGAGCCAGGAAGCCTGGACTGATACCAAGATCTGAGGCACCTTCCGGGACAAAACCTCAAGGCAACCTTAAGGAGGGCATGTAAAGCAGAATTTTCCTCCTCCCAGGGATCCAGCCAGGGACCGTATTCCTCCTAGAGGTTCCAAGGTCAGGCATGACTTTTGACCTCAAATAGTCCACAGCTCCCTGAAGTCTGGGTCACCTCCTCCCAGCAGCCCTCCCCAATCCCAGTGGCAAATGCATCTGCCTAGGAACAGGGGAGGGACTCGAGTCAAGTAGATCTGCCAGCATCCTAGCAGCTTCCCATTAAGACATGGCTCCACCCCTTCACTAAATCCTAAAACACCGAAAAGAGAGAAGGCTCTAGAGTCAAGGAACCTTCCAGCTCTCAGTTGGCAAGAAACTTTAAAGAAAGCACAGGGGACTGTATAGTAGCTCCAGCAGCTCCTGAGAGCAATGATGGGCTATGACAAAGCAGGAGACATTTATCTGGCATGTTAGGGAGTGCCAGCTACCTCAATGGGGCGTGACAATCTTATGACATGAATGAAAGCAAGATCCTCCTTTCAGAGTATCCCGTGAGACTCAGATGAAGAAATTACAGCATCAGCATGATATGACCTGTCTGTCTGGGATCCCTGAGAAGAAAATACCAAGCCAAGCTCCTCCAGCAGGGTTAATGACAGATCCTGGGTTTCTCAGGAAGGGGAGATTGAGGGACTTCCCCAGAACACAATTCTCCTGCTGCTCACTCTGGACTGGACTTGCCGGCTCTAAGTGAAGGGAATCCATCACCTGGGGCCAAGAAGCTTGCCCTCTGCAGTCCTACTAAGGGAGCCCTATGACAGCAAAATTAGCTGTGGGCCCAGGTGGCACTAGAGGAAATGATCCCGCCTGCCAAAGCAGGAACCCATAAGAGACGTGGGTTTGATCGCTGGGTCGGGAAAATCCCCTGGAGGAGGGCATGGCAACCCACTCTAGTATTCTCGCATGGAGAACCCCATGGA
>SJYW01035793.1:69817-95561 GCA_006410735.1 Raphicerus campestris | reverse complement strand
TCATAAAGGCCTACATTCTCCTTAAAATGAAACATTTACTTTTCATATGTTATTTATTTTCTGGTCAGCGGCATGCACAACATTTTAATCAAAACTAGAACATTAAAAAAAAAATTGAACAGTATTAGATTCACAAATCATACTCAGTTGTGAGGGAAATTACTTTGTCAACTCTTCAGCATGTTAAAAGATGAACCGAGGCTTTATTAACAATTTTAAGAGTTTATTTGAGCAAAAATCCATTTGAACTGGGCAAAATACAATTTATATGTACAAAATAAAAGACTTTCAAAGGCAGTAGGGCTCAATGACAAGGAAGTTATACTAGGTAAAAGGTCAGGTTTGTTGTTACAAAGGTTCATTCATTTTAGGGTTGGCAGAGGTCTACCAGGCAGATGACCTCACCTGTTGTTCAGGTGATCCCTAATGGACTGCATTAAGATTCCACTTCTAGGAGAGCTGGGAACTGTGATTAAGTTAAATCTCAGTTTGGTAGCACAGGGCTTAGCATAGTCGTGTGTAGACAGCTGAGTTCCACACCACATGATGTTAAAACATTGATGTGTTTTACAAGGAAGCAACCTAAATGCCCAGCAACAGATGAATGCATAAGGAAGATGTGGTACATACACATAAAGAAATGCTGTTAGTTGCTCAGTTGTGTCTGACTCTGCAGACCCCCATGGAGTACAGCCTGCCAGGCTACTCCGTCTATGGGATTTTCCAGGCAAGAATACTGTAGTGGATTGCCATGTCCTTCTCCAGGGCATCTTCCTGACCCAGGGATGGAAACTGGGTCTCCTGCATTGCAAGCAGGTTCTTCACCATCTGAGCCACTAGGGAAGTGAATGGAATATTATTCAGCCATAAAAAAGAATGGAATAATACCATTTGCAACAACATGAGTGACCTAGAGGTTATCATACTAAGTGAAGTAAGTCAGAGAGAAAGACAAATACCATGTGATTTCACTTATATATGGAATCCAAAATATGACACAGATGAACCTAGCTACAAAACAGAAACAGACTCAGGGACATAGACAGCAGACTTATGGTTTCCAAAGGGGGAGGGGCTGGGGGAAGGATGGAACAGGAGGCTGGGGTTAGCTGCTGCTGCTGCTAAGTCGCTTCAGTCCTGTCCGACTCTGTGCCACCCCATAGACGGCAGCCCACCAGGCTCCCCCATCCCTGGGATTCTCCAGGCAAGAACACTGGAGTGGGTTGCCATTTCCTTCTCCAATGCACGGAAGTGAGAAGTGAAAATTCAGTGAAAGGGAAGCCGCTCAGTCGTGTCCGACTCCTAGCTACCCCATGGACTGCAGCCTACCAGGCTCATCCGTCCATGGGATTTTCCAGGCAAGAGTACTGGAGTGGGTTGCCATTGCCTTCTCCAGTTGGGGTTGGCAGATATAATCTATTATATATGGAAAGCATAAACAACAAGGTCCTACTGTATAGCACAGAGAACTTTGTTCAGTGTCCTATGATAAACCATAATGGGAAAGAATATTTTTTAATGTATATATATATATATGTATGTATAACTGAATCACTTTGCTTAGAAGAAATCAACACAAGACTGTAAATCAACTATACTTCAATTTTAAAGAAAATTTTCACAGAAAAAAAAAAAGAAANAAACCATAATGGGAAAGAATATTTTTTAATGTATATATATATATATGTATGTATAACTGAATCACTTTGCTTAGAAGAAATCAACACAAGACTGTAAATCAACTATACTTCAATTTTAAAGAAAATTTTCACAGAAAAAAAAAAGAAAGAAAATGCCAACTGCTTCTAATATGCTTTCCTTGTTAAGTTCCTTGTTAAGATGTAGGAGCAGAAACCCCTGCCGAAAATTAAGCAAAAGAAAACCTTTACCAAGAATGTGTGAGTTAAATGCAGAACTGACATTTCGTGATACAATACTCGGGGCTTCCCACGTGGCGCTAGTAATAAAGAATACAACTGCCAATGCGGGAGATTTACATTTATTGTGTTAAATGGATTCTACTAGTTTAGGTTCTGTTCCTTTTTGTTTTGCAATTGATTTCTATGACTTATTATGGGTCTCAGCCCACAGTTGATAAGGCACATGTTAGAATGGGAGCTGAGAGAACATATAGGTCCTTAGCAATTGGCTCTGGTGAGCACACAACCCCTCTCACCTCTGCCAGAGCTGGCTCCATGGAAAGAACCAAGCTTGGAATTAGGAGAAAAGAGTCCTTTGCTCCATTCTGCCCCTAACCAAGCTTGGACTCCAACTGTGCTTTATTTGATAAATGGGGAGGACGAGTAACTCCTGTCCATTCTACTTCTGTTGTTGCGATGAGGGTCTGATGAATTTTAAAAAAGACTTCAGGGGAAATGCACTGCTTTATACAAGTGTATCATCAGATCCCCTGGAGAAGGAATAAGTTACCCACACCAGTATTCTTGGGCTTCCCTGGTGGCTCAGGTGGTAAAGAACACGACTGCAATGCGGAAGACCTGGGTTCGATCCCTGGGTTGGGAAGATCCCGTGGAGGAGGACATGACAATCCACTCCAATATTCTTGCCTGGAGAGTCCCCATAGATAGAGGAGCCTGGCAGGCTACAGTCCCTGGGGTCACAAAGAGTCGGAAACGACTGAGTGACTAAGCACAGCACATCATCAGAATCACTCAGCAAAGACCAGCTGCATCCCTGCCCTGTTCTTGGCACCACTTCTGTGTCTCATGGCCCTGCAGGTCCCCAAGCTGCGGCCACTCACGGGCACAGTCAAACGCACACACAGTTCCAGAGTTAGGAGCAGACTCTCCCCAGGTTTGTTTCTGAATCAACTGATCAGAGCCACAGATGCTGTGCTTTAGCCTGCTCGGTACCTGGCATGGTTCATGCCACAGTTTGTGGTTCGGTACCCAGGGTTAATTAAAAATTAAAAGACACTTGCTCCTTGGAAGAAAAGTTATGACCAACCTAGACAGCATATTAAAAAGCAGACACATTACTTTNAGCCTCTCAGACACAAAGCTGGAGTCACGGGTTTTAAACTTTAGTTACTGGAGCACCTCACTTCTGATACCAAAATTTCTTCTAATTATCTATTCCTGCCATAACCAACCACCCCAAAACTTTGTGGCTTTTTCTTTTTTTCTTCTTTGGCCATGCAGCATGGCATGTGGAATCTCAGTCCCCTCAGAGATCAAGACTGTGCCCCCCGCAATGGAAGTGCAGAGTCTTAGCTACTGGACCACCAGGAAAGTCTCATTTTTTGGCTTATTTTGCTCACAATTCTGCATTATGGACAGGGCTCAGCTGAGAAAGTGNTGTGCCCCCCGCAATGGAAGTGCAGAGTCTTAGCTACTGGACCACCAGGAAAGTCTCATTTTTTGGCTTATTTTGCTCACAATTCTGCATTATGGACAGGGCTCAGCTGAGAAAGTAACTCTGTTTCATGTGACTCAGCTGGGCCTGGAGGATGCTTTCCCAGGAGACCCCTCCTTTCACTCTCATATTGATGCTGCCTGTCAGCTAAGAGCTCAGCAGGGGTCTCAGTGGAGCCTTAATTTCTTTCCATGTGGACCTCCTAAGTGGGGCTACTTGGGACTGGGTTGTAAGAACAAATATCCCAAGAGACAGGAAGTAAAAGCCACCAGTTCCCTAAGACCTGGAAGAGGCTGGAAACAGACACAATTCCACCACCTTCTATTGGCTGAGCGATCACAGAGCCCACCCAGAGTCAAAGACAGGATACATGGATCACTCATCTCAAGGAGAGGAATGGTAAAGTCTCCACAGTCATCTTTAATCTGCCCCACCAGTGATCTATTAACTAATTTTTGTTATCATAATTTCACATCTACCCACTCCCATCCATTATCCAGATGAGTAGGAGTTCTGGTCGCATATAAGACACACCAGCACGCTGATATCCACTCAGAACCTCAGACACGGGACCTCCCTGGCCCAGGTATGTTCTCCTTACCCCTGCTTTCTAGAAATCACCCTCTGAGCTGTGGGTCCCAGTGACTTTGGCCCTTCACAGTCTCTGGATCAAGTTACATCTAAATTGTTTTCCTTAGCTATGGACCTGCATAGATGAAAAGGTGGAACAGCACTCATTGGGTTGGCTGAATTTTTTTTTAACTATGCTTATGCTTTTCTAGCTCTTCGGAATTTTATCCCTAAAACCACCTTAAGCAACTTGCTCCTAAGAACAAGAACAGGCATTTTCTCCCAGGAGGCCCTAGATATCAATGGGTTGTTAGTGATACAACAATGGGAGAGGCCGAGTATGAAGCCTGAGATCACACCTATCTTGGTGTGTTGTGGTAAGAGTACCACTGATGCCACAAACTCCTCTATTCCAGGGGCTGGAGTGACTAATTTTGAAGGCAAATAGAGAATTTGTCTTAGAAGAGTGCTTTTGGACTCACTGTTTTGAGCACTTTACTTGATGGAGACAGATGCCAGATGGCTGAATGTGACTTTTAGATGCCACCCAAGTAAATATCACCTAAAAGTCTGTTGTGAATTTCATTAGTCTTCTGAGCCTATTTTGTCCATAATAGAATGTCAGTTACCTAGATATCTCCAAGTTCTCCAGGCTGTTGGAATCATCTTCTTTGCAATGTTTAGGTAGGAATTGACTTAATCGCCTATCCAACATATGGTGGAAACCCAATTTCTCTTACCCTATTTGCTAAGACCTCAGGGTACCTCTTTTTCATCAGTGATTTCTTATGCCCTCTCATCTCTCTCTTGGCTTACATACTTCAGTTGGTTCTTGTGTTGGTCCCAAACTGACCCAGAACTTTGATTTCCTCCAAAGACAAACAAACAAAAAAGTTTGTTTGGTACTGAACAGTACCAGCCCTGTTGTTCTCACTTGGTTTTAGAAACATCTATAAGACTTCTGAATATCCTGACGCTGAGTCAACTTCCTAGATCAGTCAAATAGGGGTTTTAAAAAAAATGTGTTTATTTCTGGCTGCACTAGGTCTTCGTTGCTGTGCACGGGCTTTCTCTAGTTGTAGCAATCAGAGGCTATTCTCTAGCAGTAGTACTCTGGCTTCTCCTTGCAGTGGCTTCTGTTGTTGCAGAGTACAGAATCAGGATGCAGGCGGGCTCAATATTTGTGGCACACAGACTTAGCTGTCCAACAGCATGTGGGTTGTCCCTGAACCAGCGATGGAACCCATGTCCTCTGCATTAGCTAGCAAATTCTTAACTACTAGACCACCATGGAAGTCCCTCAAATAGGAATTACTGGGGGTGGAACCCAGGCCTCCATATTTTTATTAATTCCTCTGAGTATTTCCGTGTCAGTGGTACTGAGAAACTCAGCTAGCACAGTGCTTCTCAAACACCACTGTGTATGGGAATGATCTGGATATCTCGTTAGTATGCAGACTCGTTTCTGTGGTTGAGGTGGGGCCCCATGTTCTCTATTTCTGTCTAATAAGCTCTCAAGTGTTACTGATTCTATTGATCCCCAGACCACACCCAGAGTAGCAAGGGGTCATCACGCACATGGGAGATGACAGCATATAGCAAGCAACCTGTACCCTTCCTAGTAAGACACACATCAGTGATACCTTCATCAGAAACTTCTCACACACCATCTCCTCCAGCCCCAGCTCCCAGTCCTGTCTTTCTCCTTTCATACTCCTGGGCCTCCCTCAATTTCCAGGGCCCTTGCCTTGCCCTTCTCGGGTGCTTGTGGAAGTATCAGTCTTTGCTTTCTTTATAGGGTGGATCAATCCAGTCCTCTCTCTCTCCCAGCACAGCACAACCCCACTCTAACAGTTTTGTTTTCACGCCTAAGTGCACTGTCATGCTGCTGCTGCTGCTAAGTCGCTTCAGTCGTGTCCAACTCTGTGCGACCCCCTAGACGGCAGTCCATCAGGCTCCTCTGTCCTTGGGATTCTCCAAGCAAGAACACTGGAGTGGGTTGCCATTTCCTTCTCCTATGCACTGNAGAAGCACAAGCTGGAATCAAGATTGCCAGGAGAAATATCAATAACCTCAGATATGCAGATGACACCACCCTTATGGCAGAAAGTGAAGAGGAACTAAAAAACTTCTTGATGAGAGTGAAAGAGGAGAGTGAAAATGTTGGCTTAAAGCTCAACATTCAGAAAACTAAGATCGTAGCTTCTAATCCCATTACTTCATGGTAAACAGATGGGGAAACAGTGTCAGACTTTATTTTGGGGGGCTCCAAAATCACTGCAGATGGTAATTGCAGCCATGACATTAAAATACGCTTACTCCTTAGAAGGAAAGTTATGACCAACCTAGACAGCATATTCAAAAGCAGAGACATTACTTTGCCAACAAAGGACCTTCTAGTCAAGGCTGTGATTTTTCCAGTAGTCATGTATGGATGTGAGAGTTGGACTGTGAAGAAAGCTGAGCGCTGAAGGGTTGATGCTTTTGAACTATGATGTTGGAAAAGACTCTTGAGAGTCCCCTGGACTGCAAGGAGATCCAACCAGAACATTCTAAAGGAGATCAGTCCTGGGTGTTCATTGGAAGGACTGATGCTGAAGCTGAAACTCCAATACTTTGGCCACCTCATGCGAAGAGTTTACTCATTGGAAAAAAACCCTCATGCTGGGAAGGATTGGGGGCAGGAGAAGGGGATGACAGAGGATGAGATGGCTGGATGGCATCACCGACTCGATGGACATGAGTTTGAGTAGACTCTGGGAGTTGGTGATGGACATGGAGGACTGGAGGGCTGCAATTCATGGGGTCCCAAAGAGTCGGACATGACTGAGTGACGGAACTGAACTGAACAGCCTTGCTGGGGCTTCTCCTTTGCCCTTGGACTTGGGGTATCTCCTCACAGCCGCTCCAGTGCCTGCCGTCTTACTGGGGTTTTTCTGACCTTGGACGTAGGGTATCTCCACATGGCCATTCCAGCAAAGTGCAGTCACTGCTCCTTACCTTGGCCGTGGGGTATCTCCTCTTGGCTGCTTTCCGCTCCAGCACCATGCAGCTGCCACTATGCATAAGTATTTATAGGGCTTCCCAGGTGTCTCAGTGGTAAAGAATCTGTCTGCCAAACAGGAGACATGGATTCAATCCCTAAGTCAGGAAGATCCCCTGGAGAAGGAAATGGCAACCCACTCCAGTATTTTTGGCTGGGAAAATCCCATGGACAGAGGAGCCTGGCGGGCTCCAATCCATGTGGTTTCAAAGAGTCAGACACAGCTTAGCAACTAAACAACAACAAGATCATCATGATATAATTCTGACGATCTTCCTTTTAACTAATTTGGAATCAAACTATAGATTATAAATTAATTAAATTTTTCACTAATGGGTAAATAAATTCAATAACTGTAAGTTTAAAGAAATATCTTGCATTCTCAATCGATAATCAATTCCACTAGACAAAAAGACACACCTACATTTCCTTTGCAGACAGCCCACCTACCTTGTGTCACCTGTGAGGTTTCTGTGGGACAAGACCTTCAAGTTTTTTAATGGACCTCCTAGGCACACCCTTCAATCCTTCTGAGATTCAATGTCCCACGTTGCTTCAGGCATCAGTCTTGCTGAACTTTCCCCCTCTGTGACATAACACACAACATTCTTTTCTCCAATTTTCAGTTGCATCTTCCCCACTGCCCTTCAAGCCTTTCGAGCAGACTCCTCAAAGCCTTCCAGCTTCTACCAGCCTCTCAGACACAAAGCTGGAGTCACGGGTTTTAAACTTTAGTTACTGGAGCACCTCACTTCTGATACCAAAATTTCTTCTAATTATCTATTCCTGCCATAACCAACCACCCCAAAACTTTGTGGCTTTTTCTTTTTTTCTTCTTTGGCCATGCAGCATGGCATGTGGAATCTCAGTACTCTCAGAGATCAAGACTGTGCCCCCCGCAATGGAAGTGCAGAGTCTTAGCTACTGGACCACCAGGAAAGTCTCATTTTTCGGCTTATTTTGCTCACAATTCTGCATTATGGACAGGGCTCAGCTGAGAAAGTAACTCTGTTTCATGTGACTCAGCTGGGCCTGGAGGATGCTTTCCCAGGAGACCCCTCCTTTCACTCTCATATTGATGCTGCCTGTCAGCTAAGAGCTCAGCAGGGGTCTCAGTGGAGCCTTAATTTCTTTCCATGTGGACCTCCTAAGTGGGGCTACTTGGGACTGGGTTGTAAGAACAAATATCCCAAGAGACAGGAAGTAAAAGCCACCAGTTCCCTAAGACCTGGAAGAGGCTGGAAACAGACACAATTCTACCACCTTCTATTGGCTGAGCGATCACAGAGCCCACCCAGAGTCAAAGACAGGATACATGGATCACTCATCTCAAGGAAAGGAAAGTTAAAGTCTCCACAGTCATCTTTAATCTGCCCCACCAGTGAGCTATTAACTAATTTTTGTTATCATAATTTCACATCTACCCACTCCCATCCATTATCCAGATGAGGAGGAGTTCTGGTAGCATATAAGACACACCAGCACGCTGATATCCACACAGAACCTCAGACACGGGACCTCCCCGGCCCAGGTATGTGCTCCTTACCCCTGCTTTCTAGAAATCACCCTCTGAGCTGTGGGTCCCAGTGACTTTGGCCCTTCACAGTCTCTGGATCAAGTTACATCTAAATTGTTTTCCTTAGCTATGGACCTGCATAGATGAAAATGTGGAACAGCACTCATTGGCTTGGCTGAATTTTTTTTTTAACTATGCTTATGCTTTTCTAGCTCTTCGGAATTTTATCCCTAAGACCACCTTAAGCAACTTGCTCCTAAGAACAAGAACAGGCATTTTCTCCCGGGAGGCCCTAGATATCAATGGGTTGTTAGTGATACAACAATGGGAGAGGCCGAGTATGAAGCTTGAGATCACACCTATCTTGGTGTGTCGTGATAAGAGTACCACTGATGCCACAAACTCCTCTATTCCAGGGGCTGGAGCGACTAATTTTGAAGGCAAATAGAGAATTTGTCTTAGAAGAGTGCTTTTGGACTCACTGTTTTAAGCACTTTACTTGATGGAGACAGATGCCAGATGGCTGAATGTGACTTTTAGATGTCACCCAAGTAAATATCATCTAAAAGTCTGTTGTGAATTTCATTAGTCTTCTGAGCCTATTTTGTCCATAATAGGATGTCAGTTACCTAGACATCTCCAAGTTCTCCAGGCTGTTGGAATCATCTTCTTTGCAATGTTTAGATAGGAATTGACTTAATCGCCTATCCAACATATGGTGGAAACCCAATTTCTCTTACCCTATTTGCTAAGACCTCAGGGTACCTCTTTTTCATCAGTGATTTCTTATGCCCTCTCATCTCTCTCTTGGCTTACATACTTCAGTTGGTTCTTGTGTTGGTCCCAAACTGACCCAGAACTTTGATTTCCTCCAAAGACAAACAAACAAAAAAGTTTGTTTGGTACTGAACAGTACCAGCCCTGTTGTTCTCACTTGGTTTTAGAAACATCTATAAGACTTCTGAATATCCTGATGCTGAGTCAACTTCCTAGATCAGTCAAATAGGGGTTTTAAAAAAAATGTGTTTATTTCTGGCTGCACTAGGTCTTCGTTGCTGTGCACGGGCTTTCTCTAGTTGTAGCAATCAGAGGCTATTCTCTAGCAGTAGTACTCTGGCTTCTCCTTGCAGTGGCTTCTGTTGTTGCAGAGTACAGAATCAGGATGCAGGCGGGCTCAATATTTGTGGCACACAGACTTAGCTGTCCAACAGCATGTGGGTTGTCCCTGAACCAGCGATGGAACCCATGTCCTCTGCATTAGCTAGCAAATTCTTAACTACTAGACCACCATGGAAGTCCCTCAAATAGGAATTACTGAGGGTGGAACCCAGGCCTCCATATTTTTATTAATTCCTCTGAGTATTTCCGTGTCAGTGGTACTGAGAAACTCAGCTAGCACAGTGCTTCTCAAACACCACTGTGTATGGGAATGATCTGGATATCTCGTTAGTATGCAGACTCGTTTCTGTGGTTGAGGTGGGGCCCCATGTTCTCTATTTCTGTCTAATAAGCTCTCAAGTGTTACTGATTCTATTGATCCCCAGACCACACCCAGAGTAGCAAGGGGTCATCACGCACATGGGAGATGACAGCATATAGCAAGCAACCTGTACCCTTCCTAGTAAGACACACATCAGTGATACCTTCATCAGAAACTTCTCACACACCATCTCCTCCAGCCCCAGCTCCCAGTCCTGTCTTTCTCCTTTCATACTCCTGGGCTTCCCTCAATTTCCAGGGCCCTTGCCTTGCCCTTCTCGGGTGCTTGTGGAAGTATCAGTCTTTGCTTTCTTTATAGGGTGGATCAATCCAGTCCTCTCTCTCTCCCAGCACAGCACAACCCCACTCTAACAGTTTTGTTTTCACGCCTAAGTGCACTGTCATGCTGCTGCTGCTGCTAAGTCGCTTCAGTCGTGTCCAACTCTGTGCGACCCCCTAGACGGCAGTCCATCAGGCTCCTCTGTCCTTGGGATTCTCCAAGCAAGAACACTGGAGTGGGTTGCCATTTCCTTCTCCTATGCACTGTTAAAGGGACTGACTAATCCCAAGGGTGTGTTCTGCCTGATCAACACGACCTCTACCTTCTAAACCAGCGGTCCCCAAACTTCTCAACTCAAACACTAAATTTCTTCGTGTCTAGGGGATTTCTGTAAGAATCTCTAAGACAAGTATATGTGTGTGTGTGTGCATGTGCGTGTGTGTGTGTACATATGCATGTGTGTGTGTGTATATTTGGCTGGCTCAAAATTTCATTCAGGTTTCCCATAAACTGTCACTGAAAACCCAAAAATACTTTTGGGGCAATCCAACATATGCCTGAAAGTGACTTCACTGGTAGCTCAGACAGTAAAGTGTCTCCCTGTAATGCAGGAGACTTGAGTTCAATCCCTGGGTCAGGAAGATCCCCTGGAGAAGGAAATGGCAACCCACTCCAGTATTCTTGCCTGGAGAATTCCATAGACAGTCCATAGGGGTGCAAAGAGTTGAACATGACTAAGCGACTAACACACACACGGACACACACACACACACACACACACACACGCACACACACACACTCAGTCTGTGAACCAGCAGCAGCTCCTATGAACTTGCCAGACCTGCTGTATCAGAATCTGCATTTTAGCAAGACTCCTTCCAGGTGATTCCTGGGAATTCTTCTACAAGGGAAATAAAATACAGCAAGTATCCAAAAGTAGTCATTTGATAGGCAAACCACTGAATTACCTCAGCGGACTACACTCTAAACAGAATTTCATTATGAACTGAAATGATTTCGTACTTCAATATTAAAGCAACATCCCCAAGTACAGACAAGGCAAGGTCCTGTAGGTAAGCATTAGGACACAAGGTGAGGTTTTCTAGACTAGGGAGATTTCATAACCAGTATCCACTGATCTCTGCAGGTGCAGAGTTCCCTTCAATCACATTAATTCTCCTCCTTGGGTGATGTCTTCTTCAGAGGACAGCTCAGACATGAAAACTGACCACGAGTTCCATGAAGATGAGTGTGAATCCTTGCCAGACCTGGAAGGTAAGCAACCTCTACAAATTCATCATGAGCATCAAAAAAGTGATTCCCAAATAGGAAATGTGTTCAATGCTGTCTATAGAAATGGTTCTTCCTCTGTCCAGTTTGCCAAAGAACTGAGTTCCCGGAATTTCCCTAGCACATTAAATTTTTGTTTAATGTCTCTAAGTCATGTCCAACTCTTTGCAACCCAATGGACTGTAGCCTGCCCGGGTTTTCTGTCCATGGAATTCTCCAGGCAAGAATACTGGAGTGGGTTACCATTTCCTTCTCCAGGGGATATTTCCCACCCAGGAACTGAACCTGGATCTCCTGCATTGCAGGTGGATTCTCTACCACCGAGCCACCTGGGAAGCTCGAGCACATTAGGTAGACAGGGACAGTTATGAAAAGTGTTGGAAAGAGACATATTAGGATTCAGGACCCCAGTCTTATCCTGAGTAGACACAATTTTGATACATACACTCTGATTTAAAAAACAGAACAAAACTTCAAAGCACTGCTTCTCCAATCACCTGGTTTGCAGATACTAAACTCCCTAGACCACAAAAAGCAAAACCACAGGACTCCCAATGAGAGAGGCCTAGGTTGGATCCCTGCTCAGGGAACTGGATCCCACATGCTGCAACTATAAGACCTGGTACAGCCAAACAAATAAATAAAATAAAATTTTAAAATTTCAAAGGAATAACCAGGAGTGAGATCCATCTTGTTGAAAGTCTTACTTAGCCCTCCAACTGAAAAATCAGAAAAGGGACCCCTTTTTTGGACTGGAGGAGGTCTAGCTAGATCATTGGCAAAACTCTTGTGATTCTTCACCAAATATTCTGGGGTGGTGGGGGCGGGGATGGCTCTGAGAAGTCCCACTTTAAGGAATCAAGCTTAACAGTACTCAATTCAGAGTCTCCCTAAATTATTGGACACAGAACCCTCTTAAGAGCATTAATATGTTTCTGTGTGAGTTTTACAGATTGCCCTTAGCAACCGCCAAAGTTAAGAATTAAATCACCTCTAAGCCAATGAACTTATACCTTAGGCTAATGGTGTTGCATTTGCTAACTTTTTGTCCTTGTCTCTTGTCATCAGCACAAGGCACCCTGGCATCAGACCCCAGCCTTTCTTCTGTGGCTCCCACCCTCTCTGGTGACCTTCCAAGGGGTTGTGGGATGGGAGAGGAGGGTGGTGTGTACCTAAGCCTCCTTTGAGAAGCAGGGAACTTTCTCCTGGGGGCATCTAAAACTGGGGGTGAGTGGTTGGAATTGGCACCCAGCCTTTGCAATTTCTGCTTTGAAAAAATTAGCCTTTGGGGGAAGAATAAACCCAGGAAGTTGATACGGGACTTGGAGCTGGTGAAGGGCAGGAAATTCACATTTCTTGATAAATATATACCAAACTCCATGCTGAACTCTTTCCACAAGGGAATGTTTGTTTCCCATGACAACTTTACTGTGTGTGTGCTCAGTCATGTCTGACTCTTTGCCACCCCATGGACTGTGGCCTGCCAGGCTCCTCTGTCCATGGAATTTTCCAATCAAAAATACTAGAGTAGGTTGTCTTTTCCTACTCCAGGGGATCTTTCTGACCCAGGGATAGAACTCACATCTCTTGAGCCTCCTGCATTGGCAGGCGGATTCTTCACCAACTGTGCCACCTGGGAAGCCCAACTTTACTGGGAAAGTGTTATATTTCCACCTTTTTGGTAAAGACAGTGCAGGGAATATGCTATGCACAGGCCTGTACTATAATTAATAGGGCTTCTTTGAAAAATAAGAATGACTTTCTCATCACCCCCAGGCGAAGGGCTGGGAGCAGTAAAAAGTACATGGTGGAAAGACTTCCTGAAAATAAGATGTTTAAGTTCTGATGGGAAGCCATTAGTGATTGTTCCCGTAACCAGAGCCTTGAGGGAGTCGCTGAGGAAGGGCATCACTAGCCAAAAGGCTAAACAAAGTCATGAAAGGCCTGAAGGTTTGACATTGAGGACTGTGCGTTGTATATCTTTNCCCAGGCGAAGGGCTGGGAGCAGTAAAAAGTACATGGTGGAAAGACTTCCTGAAAATAAGATGTTTAAGTACTGATGGGAAGCCATTAGTGATTGTTCCCGTAACCAGAGCCTTGAGGGAGTCGCTGAGAAAGGGCATCACTAGCCAAAAGGCTGAACAAAGTCATGAAAGGCCTGACATTGAGGTTTGACATTGAGGACTATGCGTTGTGTATCTTTATCCCCAATCTGAGATTGTAAAAAACAGGTATCTCTAGGGCAAGAATAAAGAAGTAGAAGTTAACAATAAAAGGCATGCAAGGATTAGGATCTGCGCTTTTGCCTGGAATGGCATCAGCCCTCTGATTCCAACTGTATTTCTGAGTTTTCTTTATTCTTCTGTGGCACTGCTCCCTCCAGTCGGTTCGTTGTTGGGCTGGTCCTGACAGACAGATCATCAGAAGTGTTAGTAACTCATATAAGACATGTAGTGACAAGTAGCAGAGACAGGATGATCAGCAGGTCTGCCTCTCTAAGTCCACGATTCCTTCCATCACACACAACGGGAAGACCTCAGTTTGAGTCCCAGAATGTGNAGTTTTCTTTATTCTTCTGTGGCACTGCTCCCTCCAGTCGGTTCGTTGTTGGGCTGGTCCTGACAGACAGATCATCAGAAGCGTTAGTAACTCATATAAGACATGTAGTGACAAGTAGCAGAGACAGGATGATCAGCAGGTCTGCCTGCCTCTAAGTCCACAATTCCTTCCATCACACACAACGGGAAGACCTCAGTTTGAGTCCCAGAATGTGTGCGTGGGTCCCACACATCCTTGTCTATAAAGTGCTATGAAAACCCAGTGACAGAAAGAAAAGATGAACATTCACTGCTAGCCCAGCCAGTGATTGCCATTCCCAGTTTTGCTGGTGGCAATGATGGTTTGGTTGGCCTTAAAAGCTGGACTCCTTTCCTGGACTGGCTCCAATTCCTCTGGCCCTGATGTCCCTCAGAGACTAGGGAAAGTGATACATTGGAAGCTCCTCCTACCGGAAGCCCACTGATTGCCATTCTCTGCTGAGATGCCCTTGTTTCAAGTTCTTCCAACCTGCCCCTGGAACTCAGGCCCTGGTGTAAGACCTCTGGCCATTGACTTTGGGTGTAGAAGTTTCTGTTCCAAGACTGCAGTGGAGCCAGGCAAGGAAGGTCCTGTGAATGCTCCCTTAGTACTTATGCAAATGAGCACAGGATGACTTTCATTCAACTTTCAGCAATTGCAGGCCAGTGGGGAAGCAAGTAGGGCAACAGACTTCTAACAACAATTTTGATATACAAAGAATAGAAGAAACTGCAGTAGAAGGCAGCACATGTTGCTTCAGGAACACAGAAAACCAGTTTATGCTGAGGGAGTTGAATTGTGTTATATATCTCAGAGGAGGTGATGCCTGCACTGAATATCAAAGGAGAAGTTGAAATTACACTCAGAATAAAGGTAGAAAGCAATTTCAGGCAGAAGGAACAGCGTAAACAAAGGCATAGAGGAGCATATGGAAGAGAAGGAGCTTGGGACTGAGGCATGAAGCCAGAGTGGAGGAACGGCAGGAATGCAGGCTGAAAAAGCCAAGTGATGAAGACTTTGTCCACCTCCCTCAATGACCATGCCCTTATGATGCAGAAGGTTTCCTCAGTTGGGCTTGTTATGTCCAAGTCGTGGAATCTCCCAATGACCACCAGGGAGCCGATATCCAATGCAAAAGCAAAAGTCTTTATTACCAAGCTCAAGCTGGGGCTCCCACTGTTATCGACACAATGGCTATAGGGAGGAGCCCCGAGTCTTGGATTACGTTGCTTATATAGGGAGTGTTCATGAGAAAAAGAATTTCTAGGTAGGGGGACGTCTGATTGGTCACCTTCTTTCGAAGGGTTGTGTGTTGATTTCTGATTGGTTCTTATTATCTAAGCAAACCACAAATTCCTGAACGTTAAGTCAGGAGATTCTGGTCTGGGGTTCGAATGGCTCACGGGTGGTAGGGTGAGGTCGGGGGATTTCCAAAGGCTCTTTTCCAGGAACCTTACAAAATGGAGTTTTCCTGTTAACAAAATGGAGTAGCTTAGATTATTCAGGCTGGCCTGTCTTAGTGCTATCAAGCTCAGGATGATTTCCTTTCAGTGCATGCCAACCATGCAGTGCATCCCTGATGCAAGTTTTGTGAAAGGTCAGTAGTATACTTCTCTTAGACCTCATAGGTACCAGAAAGTGTTGAACCACTGATTTTTAACAATATTCCAGTGCTTTTTTATGCCATTTTTGTGTGTCAATCTATTTCCCCAAAAAAAGACAATTTGAACTTGGGGATACAAGTAGATGCATCTTCAGTTAGTTTCGACCTTCATTGTTTTATTCTCCAACAAAAGTCACATATGGCTGGGGTCAGAAGGGCCCTTGGGGGACTTTCCTGGTGGTCCAGTAGTTAAGAATCTGCCTTGCAATGCAGGGAACACAAATTCAATCCCCGGTCAGGGAACTAAGATATCACATCTTGGGGAGCAGCTAAGCCCATGCATCACAACCAAAGAGTCCTACTGCTGCAATGAAAGATCCCGCATGACCCAACAAAGATCTCATGTGCCACAAAAAAGATCAGAGGCAGCCAAATATTTTTTAACAAAAAAAATTAATAATAATTTTTTAAAAATTTTTAAGAAGAAGAGCCCTCCAAAGCACACTGATAACTTCCTCCAGAACCAGAGAGGTCACCTAAGTGAACTCTGACCCAGGGCTGATTCCTGAAAGCCCCACCGTGGGCCTGTGAAAAATATAGAATGAGTCAGAAATTAACCCCACACAAGCATCCAATACCCGTAGTATGAGGTCTTGCCATTCTGCTGTCCTTCCCCAAACACAGACTGATGGCTGGGGCAGATCCAAGTAGAAAATGTCTCTCCCACTAAGGGATTGACAGAGGGCTTCAGGAGGAGGAGGTGGCATGTGAGTTAAGATGACATAACAGGGAGGAGGCAGACCATAGGCAACAGGAGGAGGGCGCATGCCATGGCTCCCGGTTGAAAGCATTATGTTTATAGTGAGTAGGAATCCAGACTATGTTATGTCTGTATATAATCATATAGTACAATTTCTAATCTACAAGGTCATCTATCAATTATCACACTTTATATCTGTTGTTCTAGATAGACTCTATCATCAGTTCTATGTATGGGCTGCAACACTTGACCATCTTCCCTTATTTTATTCATTTATTTTTGCTGCTCTGGGTCTTCATTGTTGCACACAGGCTTTCTCTAGTTGTTGGCAGCAGGGGCAAATCTCTAGTTGTGGTGCGCTGGCTTCTCATTGCAGTGGCTTCTCTTGTTGCAGAGTATGGGCCCTAGAGCACTCGGGCTTCAGTAGTTGTGACTCAGGGATTCTAGAGCACAGGCTCAGTAGTTGTGGCTCATGGGTTTAGTTGCTCCACGGCATATGAGATCTTCCTGGACCAAGAATTGGACCCACATCTCCTGCACTGCAAGGCAGGCTCTTAAGCACTGGACCACCAGGGAAGCCCCAACACCTGACCATCTGATGGATGGTCACTGGCCCTATCATAAGTGGCACAGGGACAAGTTTCCAGTCTAGGATTACCCTCCTCTTCTAAGCAGGGCTGCATTGACTGAATGTTCCAATTTTCCCCCACCAACAGGTTCAAGCAAATCCCTGGCCAGTGTTGCAGCTGGCCCCGCCCACTCAGGCTCCACAAGGGCAGACACAGTTCCTCCGCATTTGGCTCTAAACTCTTGCATCTCCCGTTCCTCTCAATCCAAAGGTGCTGTTTTGGGGGCCTTCTTGCTTCACTTCATTATTTTCATATCTGCCCAACATGGCAGATATCTATGCCACCCCAGCCTTTAGCATGGGCCCACCAGGGAGATGATGCTAAAAAGAAGGTTATCAATACTATTACTAGTAATGATGATGATGTATCTTTAGTACTGTCATGGATATATTACTTTTTATGATGTATTACTTTCCTTTCATTTGGATATATCAATACAACTGTTACTTATAACAATGATGACTTTTCAATGAATATTACCCATACCACCACTAATAATAATAATGAACTTTCCTTGAATCTCTCCTATTCCACACACCAACCCTATGTAAGGTAGCCTTTGGTAGCCTCATTTTTCTGGTGGGTGAATGAGATTTAGTAACTTGTTCAGCTTGTAAATGTGGAGAAGGAAGCAGCAACCCACTCCAGAATTCTTGCCTGGGAAATCTCATGGACAGAGGAGATTGGTAGGCTATAGTCCTCTGGGTCGCAAAGACTCGGACATGACTGGGCACACATGCATGCATCAGCTTGTAAATGACTGAACAAGAATTGGACCCTGACTCAGTCTGACTTCAGGGTCCAGGGGTTAATTACTGAAGTTAGTCAATGAATGGATGGATGAGTTAGGATAGAAAACTAATGAGAGGTATACATCTTGCCTAAGTCCACTGAGAAAGGTGGGGATCTGAGGCCTTGTTAATGGTTTCTAGTCTCTGGTACTGTTTTTCAGGTCCAAGAGTCAAATCTGTAACCTTTAAGAAGTGTAATATTCGAGACAGGAACCAGCAAGTTCTGGTTTTGGAAAGCGGGATCCTCAAGGCAGTTCCAGACAAGGACGTCACAGCCCGAGGTGACTCTCAGCCTTGCTTTAGTCAGCAGAAGTGGTTCTCATTCTCTCACTGCCCACCTTGCCTGTAGGGAGGCCCTCCCCCATGGGGCAGCTCAGCACCTCCCTCCCCTGGGACCGGCAAAGGGCTGCCTCCTGGAAACAGCACAGGGCAGCTGATGGCGGTTAGCAGCAAGGATGGGAATGTGGGCCCAGAGACTCCCTGACTTCAAAGAAGTCTCCTTGGGAGGGCTGGGAGGAAGAGGAGCCAGAGGGACAGAGAGTGGGAAATTCCAAGAAGAGGGACATTCTTGGGTCCTGGGACAACCCAGGCCTGAGAATTTGATGACACTACACAGGGAGACATGGCAGTTAAATCCACAATGTCAACAGGAAAAAAAAAAAAAAAGATCATTTTTCTCCTCTTGGGCTGATCCAGGTTCTGACTTTTTCCAAAGACTTTATTATTATTATTATTTATTTACTTTTAATTGATTGATGATTGCTTTACAATATTGGTTTGATTTCTGTCATAAATCAGCATGAATCAACCATAGATGTACATATGTCTCCTCCATCTTAAGCCTCTCTCAACCCTCTAAGTTATTAGAGTCCCAGTTGGAGTTCCCTGAGTCACAGCAAATTCCCGCTGGCTATCTGTTTTGCACGTGTTAGTGTGTATGCTTCCATGGTACTCTCTCCATTCATCTCATCCTCTCCTTCCTCTTCCCCACCCTTGTCCATAATTTCAGAGACTTTTTATATATCAGTTTCACACCGAAGAGTTGTGAAACCTATGAACGAGGGAAAGAACCATATTTTTTTGGCTGTCTCGAAAGGCGAGCTCTGTCTTTACTGTGACAAAGTCAAAAGGCCAAAGCATCCTTCTTTGCAACTAAAGGTAGGAGACCTAGGAACAAATTGTCCCTTGTCCTGCCACCCAGGAATGTTTAAAGCCTAAATGATAAGACTGAAAGCCTGAACTTTGACAACAACTGCCTTGATCTCTCCTTTCTTTCTTCCCAAGGTAGCCTGGCCACCTAACAAACTCTGCTCTGTGTTTCAGAAAAAGCACATCAAAGAACTGAGTTCACTAAAGGCTAAGGATTGTCTGCCTTTCACTTTCATCAAGGAACAGGTGGGTTCCTATTTCACTCTGGAGTCAGCTGCAAACCCAGGATATTTTATCTATACTTCCAACAAACCTGGACAACCTATAGGAATGACCAAAGAACTAGGGCAAGAAAAAAACATTCATTTTCAATTTCAAGAGACTAAAATGGAACTCAACACAGTGCAAGATTGACTATACCAACGGATTGAATATACCAACTGACAATGGCCAGTTTGACAACAGTGTACAACCCTCAACTTCTAATAGCAATTGGCCCAGAAAGCCAAGCCACGCCCATTGTGCTGTTATGTCTGGTTCTTTGCGACCTCATGAACTGTAGCACACCAGGCTCCTCCGTCCATGGGATTTTTGAGACAAGAATACTGGAAAGGGCTGCCATTTCCTCCTGCAGGGGATCTTCCTGATGCAGAGATCAAGCCCATGTCTCCTATGTCTCCTGTGTAGGAGGAGGATTACAGGTGGATTCTTTACCCACTACTGAGCCATCAGGGAATAGTCAAGGAAGAGTCAGTGACTGCCAGCTTCTCTATTTTGGCACCCACTTCCAACTCAGGACCAATTAGGAAAAGGCAGCTATGTTGCCCAAACCAATCACATAGATGCCCCTCCCCCAGCTTCCCCATGGCAACAAGTCCAATCAAAGCATACCTGGAGCCCTCCCTTTCTGCCTGCCCTGAATCTCTGCCAAAAGCTATTGACAGTGGCTGACTTCCTTTGATACAGCCAACTCTGAATAAACAGGTGCCATTTCTGCTTGAATAGTCAAAGGAGGCAAGCATACAGAATATTGAGGAGACTCTTCAATAAGCGGTGCTGGGAAAACTGGACAGCTACACATAAAAACAATGAAATTAGAACACTTTCTAACACCATACACCAAAATAAACTCAAAATGGAATTAAGATCTAAATATAAGGTCGGACACAATAAAATTCTTTGAGGAAAACAGGCAGAACGATCTTGGACGTAAATCACAGCAAGATCTTTTATGACCCACCTCCTAGAGTAATGAAAATAAAAACAACCAAAAAGAGGAGGAGCAAATAAGAAAAGATATCTTCTTGTAATATCTTGACTTTATCATGGGCTTGGCTTCTACTGTCATTTGTCCTGTTCGTGTGTATGGAGTTTGGGCTATAAAAACAGGGTATGGTTAATTACAAAGGCTTAAATAAATTTCTAGAGACTGATGATCTCAGTGTCTGTGGGTTTGCTGCTTTCCTAAACACGTGCAACCTTGCCCAGCTCCTTCTGTTTCTCAAGAGGTAGCCAGGCCATAATGCTTATCTTCTCCAAGAGGGCAGCCTGGATTACGCAAGCTCAAAAATCATTGATGTGTGTAGAGGGTGAATGAAATCTAGGAAAACTGATCCAATTGCCAACAGAAGAGGTTTAGTGGGGTTCAATGCCAAGGGGTATAGTAAGGCATTGTTTGTGAGTCCTCAGTGCAGGACAGCAAAGCAGTGGGTATGCACCATTGGGAGGAGCCAGTGACAATGAATCCAGAGCAGGTAGCAGACAGAAGCTGGCTTCCCCTGGTCCCTTCCCTTAGCCAAGCAGGGTTTTCTTCCATCTTTGTTTGCCATCTGGTGGGCGCTGGTCTGAGTCTATCTTTCCCATGAAGGAGTCTGCTGACCAAGGCTAGCACACACCAACATTTTGAAATGGGCTTGCCCTTCTGGCTTGGGTAATACATGGGCTGTGGCCACCACTTTAGAAAGTGGATCAGAGAGCAGGTTCTGCTTTGGGGCTATGTAACAAAGCAGAAAGTAGTTCTCTTCCCCAACTTCTGAGAAAAGCACTGGTTGTCTCACTCCATGGATGTGTCTGTGGCCCGTATTCATTCATTTTCCTTCCAGCCACACTTGGTTCACCTGCCAAGTGAGAAAGTGAGTTTTGCACAGGTCAGGAGATAGGATGGAAGAGGAATGGGGGACAGAGGCCCCCCTGCTTCCTAAGCACTGTCCTTCCTTTTGCCCCCTGTAGTCATGTAGATGGGTTATGTTCCATAAAACATTCCTGCCAGCTGTGGAGATGCAGCTGGCCCTATGCCATTCACATCCCTCCCTTTTCCCCATCTTTGCCTTTTTCAATAGCAGTAAAGGAAACTCTTCCCCGGAGAAGGAAATGGCAACCCACTCCAGTATTCTTGCCTGGGAAAATTCCATGGACAGAGGAGCCTGGTGGGCTATAGTCCATGGGTTCACAATGAGCTGGACATGGCTGAGCAACTGAGCACATCAGGATCCCTCAAAGATGGCAGGAAGCTCTCCCACCTCCAGCCTGGATAACAACCACTCTTCCTTCTGGTCTCACTTGGGGGTCTCTTGCCCAGGGNCAACTTCTAACAGCAATTGGCCCAGAAAGCCAAGCCACGCCCATTGTGCTGTTATGTCTGGTTCTTTGCGACCTCATGAACTGTAGCACACCAGGCTCCTCCGTCCATGGGATTTTTGAGACAAGAATACTGGAAAGGGCTGCCATTTCCTCCTGCAGGGGATCTTCCTGATGCAGAGATCAAGCCCATGTCTCCTATGTCTCCTGTGTAGGAGGAGGATTACAGGTGGATTCTTTACCCACTACTGAGCCATCAGGGAATAGTCAAGGAAGAGTCAGTGACTGCCAGCTTCTCTATTTTGGCACCCACTTCCAACTCAGGACCAATTAGGAAAAGGCAGCTATGTTGCCCAAACCAATCACATAGATGCCCCTCCCCCAGCTTCCCCATGGCAACAAGTCCAATCAAAGCATACCTGGAGCCCTCCCTTTCTGCCTGCCCTGAATCTCTGCCAAAAGCTATTGACAGTGGCTGACTTCCTTTGATACAGCCAACTCTGAATAAACAGGTGCCATTTCTGCTTGAATAGTCAAAGGAGGCAAGCATACAGAATATTGAGGAGACTCTTCAATAAGCGGTGCTGGGAAAACTGGACAGCTACACATAAAAACAATGAAATTAGAACACTTTCTAACACCATACACCAAAATAAACTCAAAATGGAATTAAGATCTAAATATAAGGTCGGACACAATAAAATTCTTTGAGGAAAACAGGCAGAACGATCTTGGACGTAAATCACAGCAAGATCTTTTATGACCCACCTCCTAGAGTAATGAAAATAAAAACAACCAAAAAGAGGAGGAGCAAATAAGAAAAGATATCTTCTTGTAATATCTTGACTTTATCATGGGCTTGGCTTCTACTGTCATTTGTCCTGTTCGTGTGTATGGAGTTTGGGCTATAAAAACAGGGTATGGTTAATTACAAAGGCTTAAATAAATTTCTAGAGACTGATGATCTCAGTGTCTGTGGGTTTGCTGCTTTCCTAAACACGTGCAACCTTGCCCAGCTCCTTCTGTTTCTCAAGAGGTAGCCAGGCCATAATGCTTATCTTCTCCAAGAGGGCAGCCTGGATTACGCAAGCTCAAAAATCATTGATGTGTGTAGAGGGTGAATGAAATCTAGGAAAACTGATCCAATTGCCAACAGAAGAGGTTTAGTGGGGTTCAATGCCAAGGGGTATAGTAAGGCATTGTTTGTGAGTCCTCAGTGCAGGACAGCAAAGCAGTGGGTATGCACCAGTGGGAGGAGCCAGTGACAATGAATCCAGAGCAGATAGCAGACAGAAGCTGGCTTCCCCTGGTCCCTTCCCTTAGCCAAGCAGGGTTTTCTTCCATCTTTGTTTGCCATCTGGTGGGCGCTGGTCTGAGTCTATCTTTCCCATGAAGGAGTCTGCTGACCAAGGCTAGCACACACCAACATTTTGAAATGGGCTTGCCCTTCTGGCTTGGGTAATACATGGGCTGTGGCCACCACTTTAGAAAGTGGATCAGAGAGCAGGTTCTGCTTTGGGGCTATGTAACAAAGCAGAAAGTAGTTCTCTTCCCCAACTTCTGAGAAAAGCACTGGTTGTCTCACTCCATGGATGTGTCTGTGGCCCGTATTCATTCATTTTCCTTCCAGCCACACTTGGTTCACCTGCCAAGTGAGAAAGTGAGTTTTGCACAGGTCAGGAGATAGGATGGAAGAGGAATGGGGGACAGAGGCCCCCCTGCTTCCTAAGCACTGTCCTTCCTTTTGCCCCCTGTAGTCATGTAGATGGGTTATGTTCCATAAAACATTCCTGCCAGCTGTGGAGATGCAGCTGGCCCTATGCCATTCACATCCCTCCCTTTTCCCCATCTTTGCCTTTTTCAATAGCAGTAAAGGAAACTCTTCCCCGGAGAAGGAAATGGCAACCCACTCCAGTATTCTTGCCTGGGAAAATTCCATGGACAGAGGAGCCTGGTGGGCTATAGTCCATGGGTTCACAATGAGCTGGACATGGCTGAGCAACTGAGCACATCAGGATCCCTCAAAGATGGCAGGAAGCTCTCCCACCTCCAGCCTGGATAACAACCACTCTTCCTTCTGGTCTCACTTGGGGGTCTCTTGCCCAGGGAAATCCTTCTGCTTTCCTGACTGGGTTACACACCGTTATCCTACACTGGGCACTACTTCTCCACTTACAATTGTGTTTTTGGCCTTATCTGATGGTCTGTCTCCCCATCAGATCACAAGCACCTTGAAGGCAGGGTCTGCCTGTGAGTCTGCTTTACATTCCATCCTCAGCACCTCACTCAGAGCCCAGCACAAACATTGTTGTAATGAATGAATCAGCTGGCAGAGGGCTCACCAGACCAGCCCACAGAGTCCAAGCTCTGGGTGAAGAAGCCCCTCTCAGAGCTATGTCCTGCTGGGTGCCTCCTGGCTGGGGACAAGGAACCATCAGTAAATGGGCCAGGCAGTGATCAGAGAATCCATTCTCTGTGGTTCAGGCTCATGTAACCTGGAGCAGGACCTTCCTAGCAGTGCAGGTTTAAGCCCTGTCCTGTTGGTGGCTGGTACCCAATCAGTCAGAAATAGCTCTCAGCCAGAAAGGCAATTGTCATTTTCTAATGAAATGTATGGGGAGGAGGCAGTGTTTTTCAAAGTGTAGACCAGAAAGAAATGCCTAAATCAAAAACCCTGGGGCTCTTTTTTTAAAGGCAGTTGGATAATGGGACTTACCTGGTTGTCTAGTGGTTAAGAATCCGCCTTCCAAGGCAGGGGAAGTGGGTTCGATCCCTGGTTGAGGAACTAAGATCCCACATGTCACAGAGCAACTAAGCCCGTGAGCTGCAACTACTGAACCCGAGTTGCAGAATTAGAGTTTTCACACCACAACAAAAGACCCCATGCTGCAATGAAGATCCTGCATACCACAACTAAGACCCAGCATAGCCAAATGAAAGAAAGTGCAGTTCAATTTTAAAAAGCAGACTCACAGACACAGGAAACACACTGCTGGTTACCAGAGGAGGGGGGAGGGGCGATTTAGGGATGGGTGCAGGAGGTCCAGACTGCTGAGTACAAGACAGGCTGAGACTGTACTGCACGACATGGGGATGGAGGCAACATTCTGTAATAACTGTAAGTGGAAAGCANGAGGAGGGGGGAGGGGCGATTTAGGGATGGGTGCAGGAGGTCCAGACTGCTGAGTACAAGACAGGCTGAGACTGTACTGCACGACATGGGGATGGAGGCAACATTCTGTAATAACTGTAAGTGGAAAGCATCCTTTAAAAGCTGTATAAAATTTGAAAATTAAAACAAAAAGGCAGTAATGTCCCAGGGCTACATCCCAGAACACCTAGATTGGAAGAATCTGAGGGTGAGCAACGCTGAGAATCTGTATATTCTTTCCAGCTTTATGGAACTAATTGACATATACCATTGTGTAAGTGAAAGGTATATAAAGTTTGATTTGATACATTTCTATTTGTTGCAATANAAAGATGCCAGGATTCTTGGCCTCTGGAGGAGAAGAATTCAATCCAGGGCCAGAGACAAGCCTGATCACTCAGAGCTTTTGTGTAATAAAGTTTTATTAAAATATAAAAGATATAGAGAAAGATTCTGACATAGATATCAGAAGGGGGCAGAAAGAGTACACCCCTACTAGACTTTAGCTGGACATTATACGGTTTCTAGCAGTCTGCTAATTAAAGAAAGGAAATGTCTCAAAATTCAGAGAATGGTACCAGGCCCCTCACCTACAAGATGCATTTTGAGATGATCTTGGTACCAGGTGAATCATCCCAGGCCATAGATTGACTTGAATCTTGAAGAAAGGCAGATTTCCATACAAATATATAGTTTCATTAACATAGATTAGGAGAACAATGTATAACATTTGTCAAGTCAGTTCTGAGCCTTTAGGTGAACCAAGTAGAAGACAGAGTCTGGGGTAAATACACAGCACATTAACATAGCTTAAGACAATCATTTCCATAAGAAAAATGCATTGGTTAGCTCAAGGTTTGAGAAAAGTTAAGTTCAGGTAGAACCAGCTGTCATTAGGGCAACACAGAATTTTACCAGAAACCTCTTTTTAAATTCGTCTGGGGGGGGGGGGGG
>SJYW01035793.1:52812-69661 GCA_006410735.1 Raphicerus campestris | reverse complement strand
GGCGAATGTAACACTAGTTTGTTTCCTCCTGCCACTAAAGAGAGAGAAAAAATGTCTGACACTTGTAGCCTATTTTCTTCGTTTGGAGACCCCTTGCCTTCCTACCTGGAAATCTGTACCTTACTCCCAGACACCATTTGGTTGCTCAACTGGTCTCTTGGCTGTCACTTGACCCAGATTCCTTGTGTCTGTCTCTTTCACATTTTAGGTCACCCTACTCCTCGTCTGAGACCCACCCCACCCTTTTCCACTTATCACTTGGCTGGGTGGTGACTTGCTGTTGCTTTTCTCCCCATCATCCTGTGCCCCAGATACAGACTAAACAACTTCTGTGTGTTAGGGCCTAACTGGAGCCAGGACAGGCTCTAAGGGGCAGGCTAGGTCTCTAGGAAAGCTGAGGCCCTGGGAACTCCCACGGACAGCGTAGCTTGACCAATAGGAAAAAGCCCCTAAGAAAGCCCGCGCGTGTGGGAATCTAGCCAATTAGTAGGTGCCAAGAGACCCTTGCAACCAATCCGCCCTTACCAACTCCCTTTCTTTGTTCTATGTTTATAAATACTGCTGTAATTCAGGGCTCGGGGCCCTCTTGCCTTACTCCACTGTGTTGGAGGGGGCAGGGGAGCCCTAACTCGAGTTAGCAATCAATAAACTCCCTTCTTGCTTTTGCAGTACTTTGGTGGACTTGTTCTCTCAGTCTATTTGGGGACTTGGACTCAGAGCATAACACTGTGGACTTCAACACCACCACCCCCATTGTTTATCAGATCCCACTTGTCATTGTTGCTGTTGTTTAGCCATGAAGTCATGTCTGACTCTTGCAACCCCTTGAACTGTAGCCTCCCAGGCTCCTCTGGGATTTCCCATGGACTTCCCAGGCAAGAATATTGGAGTGGGTTGTCATTTCCTACTCCAGGGGATTTTCACAACCCAAGGATCAAACCCTCATTGGCCACCTAGAAAACCCGTCAGCTCCCAGTAGGAATAGCTGATTCTGGAGCGTAGGATTAGGCCAGCTGCTCCTTCCTAGGGCAAGTTCAGAGTCTGCCTGGCCAAACAATGTGATATGACACTACTGATAAATGTCTGATGGTTCAGGGTAAGCAGTGCACAGAGAGAACTTCGTTCATCTGAGAACTCTACAGTGAAGCAACCCTTCCTTCTATATCTGTATCCTTCTACCTAAAGATACAAATTCCCATAGTGCTATTGAAGGAGGAAACAGAACAGGTTCTATCTTGAAAGCAGGACTCCATCTTGGGCCAGACTGTGGACTTTGAGCTATATGCGCAGTATCTATGGAAAGGACATACAAACTGGAAAGCCAGGCCCCTGGAAGGAAGAGCCCCAGGGCTCTCCATTGCTAAAAGAATACCCTAATTATCTGTGTAACCGAATAGAATCATACATTCTATTATGCTTATTGGGGTATGACCACAGGCCTATTGATAATTGTCCACTGTTAACTACCTAGGATTGAGGCATATGAATCACTGGGTTAACTTTGATTGTCAAGGAATTTGGGGAAGTGGGTTTGTGCACTTGGGGTATATAAAGTTTTCCCCAAAACTGGTCGGGGTCCTTGGCTAAAAGGAGACTCTGCCCTGGTATTATAAACTGCACTCCACCATCTGCATTGTCCCTCTGAGTGAGTTTGTTTTCCAGAACGCGTGGCTACAACATTTGGTACATTGGCCAGGAACCTCCTCACTTTGAAGAGACAAACCCCATTTGGGACTACTCCGAGGCCAATGGCTTGAATCTTCAAGAAGGGGGGAAGGTGCCACGCCTTTCTGGAAGGATTCTGCTTCTCAACGCCCAGACCTTTCACGTTAGCAGTAATGGACAGCAGCAGGGGAACTGAGTGCTCAGGTGAGGAGGAACCCACCCGGTAGGATGGAAGAGGGGGCCTGATCCCCCCTCCCTGGGAGAGACTAGAAGGGGCAGGGCCCACAGGAGCCTGGAAGAGGCAGGTGGCAGCGATCGCTTGGTACACAGGTGTGCAAGTGTGTTAGGGCTTAGGAAGGTAATTTGTGAAGGTCATTTAGGAGGTGTGTCCACGTCATCTTGGGGAAAATTATTACCAAGCGATCGCCAGGGGATTTTTAGAAGAAACTTGGTCCTTGTGTGCTCGTATTCTACCCTCCCCCAGGAGGTGTCCTGTCTACTATGAAATTCTTGACCCCGTCGGAATTATCAGGCTAGAAGGAGAGGGATACATAAGTGAGTATGAATTTGCTTTTCTGCAGACGGCCTGGGACATGGGATATTTAACCCATCTGTGTTTTCAACCGCACCTGATCAAGCCCACCAAGGCAGAATGGACTTTAAGGGAGAAAAAGTCTTGGATCACATGGTGTTCTGGTTCGGCCATGCTGACTGGCAGGTGAAGAGACGCCAATCCCCCTTCTCCCTCTGGGATCTGACCAGATTGGGATGAGGATGGCCCGCCCCTCCCCCATACTGGATAATGACGTGCCTGCCGCCCAGTGCTCCACCAGGACCAGAGGCCGCCTTAATGCCTGGTCCAGCGCCAGGTGAAGTTCCTGCAGCAGCCGCTGCTCCTCTTCCAGCTCTCCTAGAGGTCATAGAGCCGCCACCTTGGCAGGCTCCAATCCTGGTGGCATAAGCCTCTGGCCAAAACTTCCAGGATCCGGCTCCAGCTGAACTGCCCAAGCTAAACCCGCCTTTCTGGGTGAGTACTGACAGGAAGGGGAAAGGAGACACCAAAATCAAACAGAGGCTGCATTCTGCTAAGAAGCCAGAGGAAAGGGCCCCGCTACAAATGCCCCTCAGAGAGTTACAGCAGCCTCCGGTTCAGGGAGCAGACGGCCACTACCATCAGCCCCCCGTAGCCTATTATTACCAGATTAAGCTAATGGAGACTATTTTTCAAACCCACTGCCCTACATGGGATGACATGTAGTCTCCCTCTTCAGCCCTGAGGACTGACACAGGATTCTAACTGAGGCCAGAAAATGGTTATGAGAAATGGAACCTGAGGGTACTGCAAACCTGCAGCGGTGGGCAGAACTAGCCACCCCCAGTGAAAGGCCCTACTGGGACTGGAACACAGAGGAAGGGAGGGGCCACCTGGAGAGATACTGGACAGCTGTCTCACAAGGTCTCAAGAGGGGGGCTCAAACACCCATAAGTAGGGCAAAATCCTCCCAAGTGATTCAAAGGGAAAGTGAATCACCCTCTGAGTTCTACAAAAGACTGTGCAAGGCCTGTATACTTTATATGCCAATAGATCCAGAGGCTTCTGGGTCTCAGATGGTGATAAATGCAGACTTTGTGTCTCAAGCCTACCCCAAAAATGTCATATGGGGGGACACCAAGTGACTCATGAGTTTTTATACATCTCTGAATGCCCAGTACCTTTGTCGGGGAGAGACTTGCTGTCTAAATTGGAGGCACAAATGACCTTCCCCCCAATGAAAGACCCACTTTTTGAGTGGGCTCAACAGCAACCACTTATTTACTCTTCCTCTCGGTAACCCCTCAAGATGAATGGAGGTTGCACGATCTTCCAGAAGAGAAACTAGATGGGTTAAACAGTCGAGGGAGAGAGAGAGAGAGAGAGAGAGAGAGAGAGTTAACTCAACAATTCCCTGAGGTCAGGGTGGAAGACAACCCTCCCAGGCTTGCAAAACAAGTCACAGAGGTAACAGAACTCAAACCTGGTACAATTAGGTCAGCATCTGCCTTGGGCCTGCCAGACCTTGCTAAGCCATTTACTCTTTATGTGACTGAAAAGGACAAGGTGGCTATGGGAGTGTTGTCCCAGACTCTGGGGACATGGGACAGACCCATGGCTTATCTCTTGAATCAGCTGGACAATGTTGCCACTGGGTGGGCAGGATGCTTACGGGCAGTTGCTGTGGTTGCCTTACTGGTCCGGGAGACAACCAAGCTAACTTTGGGCCAAGATTTGAACGTAAAAGTCCTGCATGAGGTCAACACTCTCCTGCAAGTGGACCCCCATAAATGGCCATCGACATCCCGGATTACTCAATATCAGGGACTGTTATGTGAGAAGCCCCATGTTACTATTGAGCCTTGTCAGGCCCTGAATCCAGCCACTCTCCTTCCTGTGGGAGAAGGTGGGCCCTTACATGATTGCAAAAAAATATGCCAGCAGACTTGGCTTGAGAGAACAGCCAATCCCGGACCCAGCCTTGTGAAACAAGGACAACAACTGTCGGGATATGCAGTAGTCATGGAATAAACCATCAGTGAGGCTAGCTCTCTGCCGTCACACTGGTCTGCTCAATGGGTCAACGTATATGCTCTAATTTGGGTCCTCCAGCTGTCAAAAGGTAAGAAGACAAACATTTACACAGACTCCAGATATGTTTTTGCTACTTTACATGTACATGGGGCTTTATATAAAGAGAGAGGTCTTCTGACAGGCAACAGAAAGGACATTAAAAATAAAAAAGAAATTCTGACCCTATTAGATGCTGTCTGGGAACCAAAAAGGGTTGTAGTAATACACTGCTGAGGACATCAAAAAAACAATGCCCTCCAGGCTTGGGGAAACAGACTAGCAGATAAAACCACTAAACAAGCAGCTGAGGGCTTGCGGGTTACAAGTGAAGCCCCTACTGAAGCCCTCATATTGGCAGAGCTGCCTGAGCTAACACTGGAGTCTCCAAAATACACTGAAGCCCAAAATCAACTAGCCAAAGAGGAAGGGGCCATGAAGACTGAAAAGGGATGGTGGGAATTGCCAAGTGGCAAATTATTTGTACCAAAGGAGCTGGCACCCACTCTGGTAAGCCAAACACACCAAGCATCTAGGCCATGATAAACATACCTAGGCCATGATAAACACACCTAGGCCATGGTAAACACACCTAGGCCATGATAAACTGGAAGAGCTAACTTGAAAATATTTCTTGATTCCCCACCTCTCTTCCCTATGCAGGACAGAATCTCAGAACTGCACCGCATGCTCACAGGTTAATGCTGCCTCTCAGCACTATCTTGGGTGAAGGGTGATTTGTGGAACATTGTTATAGCTGCCTTGATGGTTCTGCTTTGTGGACCCTGCATTTTACAATGTATTAAGAACTTTTTAACCCAAAGATTGGTGTCATTCTCCCAAATTGGTGGTCAGAGAGCCAAGGTGCAATATATCCCTATGAATGATGCTCATACTATGCGCTAAGAGCATCACGAGGCGGGAATGAAGGAGAAAACAGAATAGGTTCTATCTTGAAAGCAGGACTCTATCTTGGGCTGGACTGGGCTATATGCCCAGTAATTATGTAAATGACACACCAACTGGAAAACCAGGCCCCCAGGGCTCTCGTCACTAAAAGAATACCCTAATTATCTGTGTAACCGAATAGAATCATGCATTCTATTATGCTTATTGGGGTATGACCACAACTGATAGGACTATTGATAACTGTCCACTGTTAACTACCTAGGCTTAAGGCATATGAATCACTGGATTAACTTTGATTGTCAGGGAATTTGGGGAGGTGGGTTTATGCACGTACACTTAGGGTATATAACGTTTTCCCCAAAACTGGTCAGGGTCCTTGGCTAAGAGGAGACTCTGCCTTGGGCCCCCTGGTGTAATTAATAAACTGCACTCCACCATCTGCATTGTCCTTCTGAGTGAGTTTGTTTCCTGGAACGCGAGGCTGTAATACTATTAAGAAATGAAAAGAGGTTAATGAGTAGCTCCCATGTTCTTCTGCCATTGGTACACAGTTAGAGAAGAAAGGGCAGGAAGGCATCTGATGGGGCTGTTTCTTATTCACTGACTTCACTGGGGCTCATTTCAGCTTTGTAGATGTGCTGAAATGAAAACTCTGTGTGTTTCTTTCTTCCGTGGCATTTTGTCATTCCAACTGGTTTCCCAGGATAGGGGAAGGTGCAGACAAACCATCCAGGGTGGGCAGCTGACTCTAAAGTATTCCAAGAGCCGAATGTATTCCGATAAAAGATGAAGGGCAGACATTTCCCTTCCTTCTGCGCAGCCACTGTGGAAAGTTTCTTCTTCTAGGAGGTAAGAGAGATGAATTAGACAGTACAGACTTTGGGATGGAGAAAACTCAGTGTGTGTGCTCTTGCAGCAAATCCTTCCACTCAATACTTTCAGGCAGATGGATGCTCCTGTTATATTAGCCAAAATTAGAATTTGTGGAGCATCTGGGTAAAGAATCTGCCTGCCGTGCAGGAGACACAAGAGACACAGGTTCGATCCCTGAGCTGGAAAGATGCCCTGGAGAAAAGCATAGCAACTCACTCCAGATCCTTGCCTGGAGAATCCTGTGGACGGAAGACCCTGGCAGGCTACAGTCCATAGGGTCACAAAGAGTCAGACACGACTGAAGCAGCTGAGCACAGCACAGAGAGGCACTGAGGACTCTGACTTTCCACTTGGGTGGCCGAGGGCAAAGGAAACTGGCTGAAACCCTCACCTTCAGCTGCAGGGATGGCTTGTTGTGTCCTTTGTTTGTGTCACAGCAGAGACACAGCTCGCCTTTTGAGACGGCCAAAAAAATGGGGCTTCCTTTGTTCTCAGAAGCTGACTTCACATGGGAGGCTAATACAAAGAAGATTTCTGGAAAATGATAGAGGAATAGGTTAGTCCTTGGCATAGGGAAGAAGCCCCCTTGTCTTCTGGGGTTTGGGGCAACATGTAAACAACCTTTCCCTTCATGTCTGTGAGTGGCTCAGTTGTGTCTGACTCTTTGTGACCCCATGGATTGTAGCTTGCCAGGCTCCTCTGTCCATGGGATTCTCCAGGCAAGAATACTGCAGTGGGTTGCCGATCCTGTTTCTAGGGGATCTTCCTGAGTCAGGGATCAAACCCAGGTCTCATGCTTTGCAGGCAGATTCTCTACCATCTGAGCCACAGGGAAGCCAGGGAAGCCCTTGACTCTGGGTCAAAGACCCCCTCCTTCACCCGGGTCAAGTTGCCCCTTCTTCCACAGCCTGGGTGGAAGCCTCCTTCTTTCAGAAGGAGAAACCTCCCAGAAAGGGTCATCATTACAGACTTGTCATCTAATTCCTAGCAATCCTAGTGGTTCCTGGACCCTTTCCCCTTGCTCCCCTCCACCGTCTGGAGCTGTAGGAGAGATGCAGCCTGAGGTGAGCCCCTCACAGGAAGATTGTCCCCTGAAGGCAGGGACAGAAAACACGACAGCCCTGAGAGTCACCTGGGACTATGTAAGTCTTATCAGGAACTGCTCTGAGGATCTTGGAGTCCAGGACCAAAACTTTTTGATCCCCGTCATGGATGATGAATTTCTCCGGGCCTTTGGGCTTCACTCTTGGACCTAGATCAAATTAACCAGATAGTAACATTTCACACTGAGCACAAAAAATTCGATCTTCTGTCCCTGTGTGTGTGTGTGTTAGCTGCTCAGTCATGTCCACCTCTTTGCAACCCCATGGACTGTAGCCCACCAGGCTCCTCTGTCCATGGAATTCTCCAAGCAAAAATACTGGAATGGATTGCCATTCCTTTCTCCAGGGGATCCTCCCAACCCTGGGATCAAACCCAGGTCTGCTGCATTGCAGGCAGACTCTTTTCCATCTGAGCCACCTAGCCCTTGGTGGATGGTCCTGGCCCCCCACCCTGCCTGTGAACTTGGCCATCACAGCCTCCTAAAGATTTCTCCCACCCCAGGCTGTCTGCCTTGCTGCAAACAAGCAACTTAACATGTATGTAAGCATCTAGGCTCTGATTCTTTTTTTTTTTTTCATTTTTATTTTTTGGCTGCACCACAGGACATGTGGGATTTTAGTTCCCTGACCAGGGATTGAACCTACACCTCCTGCATTAGAAGGGCAGAGTCCTAACCACTGGACCACCAGGGAAATCCCTAGGCTCTCTGATTCTGAGACATGGGTTCAAATCCAAGATCTGCCACTTACTACTTTAAGACTTGTTTAATCATTAAGTCGTGTCTGACTCTTTGCCACCCCATGGACTGTAGACTGCCAGGCTCCTCTGTCCAGGGGAATTCCCAGGCAAAAACACTGGAGTGGGTTGCCATTTTCCTCACCAGGGGATCTTCCCGGACCCAGGGAGGGAACTCACACCTCCTGCATTGGCAGCTGGATTGTTTACCATTGAGCCACCAGGGAAGACGTACTTTAGGACTTAGAAGTTACTAAATCTCTCTCAACCTCAACTTCCTCATATGTGAAATGAGGAGAAGTGGTAGTAACAGCGCCTACCTGGGGTCTTGAGAGAATTAAAATGCTTAATGAGATGAATAAGAATTAGCCAGGTATCAGCTTCAGAAATCACTCAGTACTAGTGAATTCTTGCTCTTCTTAATCCTCTTTCCTGCATCTCCTCACTGTGGGCATCACACCACCAGCACTGCCTGGGCTGGGACAANGCAGGTGTGGGGGGCACTCCACAGTGTGTAGAGTTGATAGGGCTCTTCCACACCCATTATCTCTCTTGACTCTCACATAATACTGATAGGCAGGCATCACCTCATTGTATAACCTGGTAAGCTGAGTCCCAGAGAGGCTAAGTGAGTCATTATGAACCTTTGGTCAGCAAAAGGCAGAGTCAGGTCTTCTGACCCACCCCATCCTCTCATTAGCCAGGCTCTGTGAGAGAGGAGCTCTTAGACAAAGGATGCAGGGAGCCGAGGCAGCAGAGGTCTGTCCAGGGTGCCTGGGCACTGCTGAGGGCAAGGGATAGACTTTTGCCCAAAAGGGGGCAGCAGGCGCCTAAAAGAGAAGGAAAGGGAGCCAGAGGAAAGCTTTGATCCTTCAGCTCTTTCAGGATCTGGTGCTTTGGGCGGAGGCCTCCCTGGAGGTGTTCTCAGGGAAGCACGGGGTGGGTCTGCGGGCTGGAGCAGGCAGGGCCCAGAGCCCTGCTGTGAATTTGCTGTCTTCCAGCCAGGCCTCTCATCCCAGCGCAAGAGCCGCGGCCACCCTGAGCCTTCAGGCTCTGATAGCGATGATGGTGGCAGTCTCGGGTGACCCCATTCAACCCAGGAGGCACAGGGTAGTATGTTTTGGAAGTCACCTCCAGACTGCCTGCAGTCTGCCCTCCCCTTGTAAATTCCACAAACATCCAGGAGATAAAAGAGGGGATCTCTCAGAGGCAGAACATGAAGCTCTTCAAAGAGCACTTTCAATCAAAAATGGGAAGAGGAGAGAGGTCTTTCTCTCAGAGGGAATGTATTTATACACCCCTTTGTGTGTGTGTGCATGGGACACACACACACACACACACACACACACACCCAGTAACCAGGAGCATCGTGATGCTTACAGAGCGCTCTGCCTGCTCCGGCTCCCATTCCTCCCTCTCCTCTTTCTCCAGCTCCAGGCGTCCTGCCCGTTTCTGGTTCCTGGCCCCCGCAGGGTGCACCTCTAGATCTGCCCTCTCCAGGTGGCATTGCGTCTTTCTGGCCTTTATGGCTTTCCTCCTTGGGCTCTGCTCCCTGCTGACTAAGGTGATAAAGAGTCTCCTCCCTGACATCTCTGAATCATCGATTCTAGGGACCACCATCATCTTCTGGAGCAAATGGGGACCAGCTGATGGAAGTTCCTCCCTTCCTAGTCTAACAAAATGAAAGCCTGGGATCTTAGGTCTGGGGAAGAGCTTCAGAGGGCTTCCTAGGCAGTGCTAGTGGTAAAGAATCCACCTGCCATGCAGGTTAGACATAAAAGACATGGATTCAGTCCCTGGGTTGGGAAGATTCCTTCCTGGAGAATCTCATGGACAGAGGAGCCTGGCGGGCTACAGTCCGTAGTGTCACAGAGTCAGACATGACTGAAGCAACTTAGCACACACACATACGCGAGAGCTTCAGAGCACCTGGTTGAGTCCTTTCATTTCACAGTAGGAGAAACTCAGGCCTGGGCAGTAGAATCACTTACCCCAGATCACAGTGAGTTTATGGCCCAGCTGTGATGAGAGACAGGTCTTCTGATGTCCCGTCCATGGTTCTTTCACTGGAGAGCACGGCTCTCCCCAAAGAGTGACCAGAGATGCAGAAGGGCTGGGCTGAACCATCGTGATGCCCATACTTCCCTTGACTTCCTATGCCCACAGTTGCTAGTCTGCAGCCCCAGCCCCTGTGGTTGTTACTTTGGTTTTGTGGCACATGAGTTCCTCATCAAAGCCTGCTTTACAGGATAATGTCTTTTAACTAAGGTAAAAATAAAAGACATGCCCGCCTTTTGGAATACCCGATCCCATGAGGTTGTTGCTGGTAATCCGGGCTGCACAGAAGCCATGGAGCGTGATTGCGGCTCGCTACTGAGTCAATGAAAAAAAAATCCGCTACATAACCTCCATAGCTTCTTCTAGCATTTCACTCTCCCCTCCCTGCTTCCCCTGCACCAGATTACTGTCAAGTGGAGACAAAGGAGAGAGAGAAGGGCTGGGCTAAGGAGGCAGCAGTGCTCCCAGGAGGCAGTTTCCTGTTTGGTCTAGCTTGGGGAAGCGTCTATTTGAGAATAGACGGAAGTGCCCTGTCTGAGGCTGGGACAGACGTTCTCCCAGGGTGTGTGGTCTTTCTGCTTCTATCCAGGAAAGCGCCCTCCTGGGATGCTGTCCATCTCTAGCTTCCTCTCCATATGGAATTGTTTTACCATAATGTTGTTGCTGGCCGACTTTATAAACTTGTGAAATGATTTCTAAATTGCAGTCTGAAGTTCACCCTTTTGGGAGGCAGGCTGTGTTGTTGGTGGTGGAAGGGAAAGAAACTTGAGGATAGAGTTGTTGGTTTGAGTTACTTGGTTTGGAGGTATCTATTTTTTTTTTTAATAACCAGAAAAATGTCAGGATGCTGTGGTTATCTCTTGCCCATTGTATCAGTTTTCACTTTTCTATTCTTTTCTTCAGTTCTTTCATTCCAACCTATTCAACTCCTGTCTCCTCTGTGCAGGGTCTTTGCAGGGCTTGACAGCTCTTTTGCCGTAACCCTGCACAGGGCCAGTATTGCAGCTGCTACATCTTTATAGCTGGTTTCTGTTGCTTTACAAATGTGCTCTTGAGTGGAACTCAAGTTAGAGCCACTGTCATCGAGGGACCGAAGTTCTGAAAGGTCCAAACAACCCTCTGAATGATCCCCACAAACGAAGGCACTAACCATCTTCTAATCAAACTTCACTCCCTTCTCAAGGGTTGATTCACTTGACAGCAGTCATCAACACTCTCTTGGAGAAATATAGAATGAGCTCAAAAGGCATTTGTGTTTTTCGTTTATATTAAAAATCTCTTACATCTGCACTCTAGTCGCTTTAAAGCCTGGCCTCACTTTGTAAGGGCATCTCTGGTGGCTCAGATGGTAAAGAATCTGCCTGCAAGGCAGGAGACCTGAGTTCAATCCATGAATCAGGAAGATCCCCTGGAGAAGGGAACGGCTACCCACTCTAGTATCCTTACCTGGAGAATTCCAAGGACGGAGGATCCTGGTGGGCTACAGTCCATGGGGATGCAGAGAGTCGGACATGACTGAGTGGCTAATACTTTCACCTTCACTTTATAAGGCTCTACCTTGTTAACTGATGCTGGATTGAGTGGCTGCTTTAGCATGAGTTGGGGCTTGAGGAGCGGAGCTGAGATGGAGGAGAAACTGATGTTTGTCAATGGATGTACCCAGTGTGTACAAATCATAAATCCCTCTGTGTATAAAGTGAGGAGTGACATGTCTCTCTCCTTACTTCCTCTGCAACGATTTAGGAAAAATTGCACACATGTGTAGCGTTTGTGTCTGTGTGTTCTCATTCAGAACCAGTTGGCCTGTTTGAAGACTGTTAAACACCTCACCTTTCCTTCTTTCTTTCTCCACCTTGTGTGTCAACAGATCTACCAGAATTGGTGAAAGAAGCTGAAATGTAAACCTTGATGGAAGCTAGTCTGAGATACATGCCTAGGTTATAAAACACAATCCTTAAATATCAGTATAAGTCAGAATCACCTGGACAGCTTGTCACAAATAGATTCCCAGGCCCCATGACCAGAGTCTGATCCGGGAGGTTTGGGATGAGGCTCAGGAATTCACATTTTAATAAGCCCTTTGCTCTTTAACTTTCTTAGTCTTTAATAAGAATAAGGTGATTATAATGCGGGTGATCCTAAACTACACTTTGAAAATCACTGTTGGAGAATTGCTTGGAAGGATCCTGGTACTGTCTAAAGCCCATACCCTTGGTTTGTGGATGAAATTAAGGAAGCCAAAAGAAGTGAAGTGACTAGGCTGGTTAGCTAGTTAGGGCAGAGCATGGCCAGATGTGAACAGCACTCTGGGCCTTTCCCACCACTCTCTGTATAGGGGAGCAGGCTAATAGGAAGTGAGCTTGCTTTGCAACAGAGTAGATTGAAATTAGACACAAGAAAGCACTTCCTGACAGAGAGGTATATGGAGGAGCCAACAGCACTTCCTTTCTCAGGGGATCTTAATTAAAGAAAGATTCTTATCAGGTATGGGCACTTTAGGTGCAGAAACATCTGGTGACTTCGCATAAAAGGGATCAGAGACCCTTCACAAAGTTCTGTGGCACCTGGATTTCGACCTTGTCAGCAACATAAGGCCAGTGGTCCAGGAAGCCTGAGGTGTAGTCCTACCTCTGACAAAGACAAGCTTGTGACATTGGGCCACTCGCTCAATTCTTGGCCTTCATTTCTTCCCTGGGAGATAAATGCAGTTGCATTAGATTGCCTGTAATTTCCGAGGAGCCATCATTTTTATTTTCCACTGTAACTCCCTCACCAAAACTCACACAACACTGGGACTTGTTTGTTGGCTGAACAAGTTCATCAGTTGAATAAAAAACTACTCATTATTGAGTATCTGGAAGTTCTGTCTGCCAATTCTCCCTTGCCTAGGGCGTTTTTGGTCTCTGTCTGACAGGTCCATAGTGAGCCTCCCTTTTGATACTAATTTACATATTTAAAGGGGTCTAAGCTGAAACTCCAGTACTTTGGCCACCTCATGCGAAGAGCTGACTCATTGGAAAAGACTCTGATGCTGGGAGGTATGGGGGGTAAGAGGAGAAGGGGACGACAGAGGATGAGACGGCTGGATGGCATCACTGACTCGATGGATGGGAGTCTGAGTGAACTCTGGGAGTTGGTGATGGACAGGGAGGTCTGGCGTGCTGCAGTTCATGGAGTCGCAAAGAGTCGGACACGACTGAGCGACTGAACTGAACTGAACTGAACTGAACCTCAGATGAGGGCTTCCCTGCCGGTTCAGTGGTAAAGAATCTGCCTATAATTGCAGNGTGCTGCAGTTCATGGAATCGCAAAGAGTCGGACACGACTGAGCGACTGAACTGAACTGAACTGAACTGAACCTCAGATGAGGGCTTCCCTGCCGGTTCAGTGGTAAAGAATCTGCCTATAATTGCAGGAGATACTAGTTCGATCCCTGAGTCAGGAAGATTCCCCTGGAGAGGGGCATGTCAACCCACTCCAGTATCCTTGCCTGGAGAATCCCTGGACTGAGGAGCCTGGTGAGCTACAGCCTGTAGGGTTGCAAAGGGTGGGACAGGACTGAAGCGACTGAGCACACACACGTCCTTGAGAGGGACGTGGGTTACAGCTTCAACATCCATGTCCTCTCATGAGTGACTGTTCAGACCTCTGGCTGCTTAGGATCACTCCCCAAGCAGAGAAGCCAGACCAGAGTGGCACCTCTCCATCACTGGTGGCCTCTGGTCACCAGTCCCTGTGCCCCCTTCTCATGGGGCCAACCCCTTTGATGACCTCCCTCTGTTCCTTTCAGAAGGCGGATCTGGCCGTGGCGGGCCTCACCATTACTGCAGAACGGGAGAAAGTGATTGATTTCTCGAAGCCATTCATGACTCTGGGAATTAGCATTCTTTACCGAGTTCATATGGTAAGAGATTTATTTTATAAGCATTTATGGCATTAGAGTTATTTGCATGCAAACACTGAGTTATATGGTAATAATGAATGACTCACAGAAATATTTAGATTTCAAGACTTAAATGCAAATGTGCCAGGCTATTTTCTCCCCCATCAGCTGTGAGGACTTGCAAACAGGAGGAATGGAAAAGTCACACTTGGGGGCTTTCCAGTAAAAAGAATGCTTCTGCCTCACTACATAGGGATGGCCAAGAACGATCGATCATTCAACCCTTGGTTTGTAGAGTGTTGGCAATTGGACCTGTGGGTTACTCAGGTTCCTCCAAGGTGGTGGGTCCCCAGCCCAGATGAGTCCCCCCAGATTTCTCAAAGCCTTTGGCAGCCTTCAGACCTGCTTCTCTTCATTCTGAGCATTGCACCTACTGAGGCAATGCAGACTCCCTCTTTTGATTATCTGTACTGGAGAATAAAGAGCAGGAAATGTAATATTACTTATAGCTTCTTCTGCCTCCCTTTCAAAAGGAAGACTTTTGAAATAGACTGAGTATAAAAATGAGTTTGTAAAAGCTCACCCATGGGCAACAGGGGCTGGATGCAACGTCAAAGTTACTGGCTGGTGGGGGGAGCATCTGGAGAGGGAATAGCAACCCTTATCCAACCTGGCTCTAAGCACACATTTATTACATGGATTTCCCCAATGATCTAGTCACTTTAGGCATCCAAGGTCATGCCAACATGATGTATTCTAGCAGCCGGCACCACAAAGCTGCTCAACAGAGAGGAACCCAGAGCTCACCCCATATACCTACTGAAGACCCTCCACCCTTCTGAGCCCCTCCCAAGCCCCAAGTCTCAGCCCTGGGAGAAAGGAGTTTTCTATATTTGCAGCCCCAGCCAGGGCATCAGGATCTGTGGCCCTGGAGTTTCTCCAGGAGGAAGGACTTCTTATCTCAGAGTCCACTCGGACAGCTCAGACAACCACTGTCCTGGGCTGGGCCTCAGTGTCCATCATCATTGCTGCCCAGCTTGGACAAAGAGGCTACATCATCTGCAAGATGAGACAGCATCAAAATCCCAAGCTGTCCGGGCTAAGCCAGATAGAAGTGTGAGGATCTGGTCATAATCACTGCGATGATGGCTGTTTCTGTCTTATGAATGAAGGGGGATTTTGATCCTTCCTCCTGTCTTTTCCATGATAATGATAACTCCCATTCACTGAGCACCTCTTGTGTGCCAGACACTCTTCAGGCCCCTGTGATGTGGGCTGTTGTTACAGATTGATTTGTGTCCCCTCAAAAGGACTTGTGAATTGGGTGACTTTATTTGGAAATAGGATCTTCACAGATGGAGTCAAGTTAAGATGAGGTCATAGTGGAATAGGGGATGTGGAGCTAATCCAATGACCAGTGTCTCTATAAAGAAGTGGGAAATTTGGACACAGACACCCAGAGGAGAAGACAGCTGCTAAGTTGCTTCAGTCGTGTCCGACTCTGTGCAATCCTGTAGACAGCAGCCCTCCAGGCTTCCCCATCCCTGGGATCCTCCAGGCAAGAACACTGGAGCAGGTCGCCATTTCCTTCTCCAATGCATGAAAGTGAAAAGTGAAAGTGAAGTCACTCAGTCATGTCTGACTCTTAGCGACCCCATGGACTGCAGCCTACCAGGCTCCTCCGTCCATGGGATTTTCCAGGCAAGAGTACTGGAGTGGGGTGCCATTGCCTTCTCCAAGAGGAGAAGACAAGACCCTGTGAATTTGGAGGTAGACTGGAGGGATGCATCTATAAGCCAAGAAATGCCAAGGATGGCCAGCAACCCCAGAAGCTAAAAGGGACAAGGAAAGAACTTGCCCTTAATTCTGAACTTCCAGCCTCCAGAACCGTGGGCTGATACACTTCTGTTGCGTTAAGCCCACTCCCTGCCGGTCAGTGGCATCTTGTTATGGCAGCCCTAGTAAATGAGTACAGTTGTCCTGTTCTTATTTTAGAAATGAGGAAACAGTGGCAAGCAGTTCTACAAATGTGGCCAAGCCCACATATACCTCCCAGTGAAAGAGCAGAGTTCAAACCCAGGAACGGCGTGGTGCAAGCCTGTGTTCTCTCTGTTGTTACTGAAAGAGTGTATGTGGGGTCCGGCTGCTCGCCACTCAGAAGCCAGTAAGCAGGCCAGGTTGGTGGAAAGGGAAGTTTGCTTTATTTCAGATGCCGGCACCTGGGGTGGGAGAAGGGTGGCAGACATCTGTCCAAAAGGTGGGGGACTCTCCCCAGCCCCTGCTGGCAACCAGTGGGGCAAGAGCTTTTATAGACAGAAATAGAGGGCTACATACAGAAATATCACAGTCAGCTCTGACCGTCATCTTTAAATTGGTCATCAGTGGTCTGAGCAGCAGCATCTTGATTGTTTAGGTCCAATCTTTTGTTTCAAGGTTGGTTTGTTTCCATTTCTTTGAGGCCAGTTCTCAAAATTGTGGCAGCTAATGTCATGGGTACAGTCTGGTCATCCTGTAGTTAATTTCTCCACCTGCTGTTTTGCTATCTGTAAGACAGCTCACAGGAAATGGCTCAGAATATTATCTATAGCGCTTGAGAAAGAACGAAAGGCTCTTGACTATGCTTAATGACTACATTATTACTATTTAGTCTCCTTTGACTCTTTTCCTTTGTTTCTGCATTTCTCACTTCTCTGATTAAACTTATCCTTTGGCTAAAGTTTTTCACACACATAGGGCAGGCAGAGGACATGATGGGGGGAGACAAGGACCATAGGTCCCGTTCTGTTTCACCATGATATGAGGCTGTCACCTACATTGTATGACCTGCTCATAAGCTGTCCCTTAAGTGGGGCTCTCTCCCTGTTCTCAACTGGTCCTCGCAACTGGAGGTGTGATCATTCCCATCTTACAGATGAGGAGACCAAGGTCACACCTGGAGCTGGGTCTGGAATCCAGGTCTCCTGATTCACAGGGTAATGTTCTTGTCATCACTACATTGCTTGATACCTGCTGCTGCTGCT
>SJYW01035793.1:20945-52796 GCA_006410735.1 Raphicerus campestris | reverse complement strand
CTCCTGGGGCTGTGATTTTTAATAATGCTTTCAAGAAAACATTCAAATAACCCAGCTAACAGCCTAAACCCATCCGGGAGCCTACAGAATAGAGTGGGGACAATCTTCATTCTGTTTCAAATGATGGTAAATGTATCATCTTTCATTTCCGAGGACTTTTGTTTATTTTCCTCTTTGTGACTTTTTCCCATTTATGTCCACCATTTACCTCCTATTTTCTCATTAATTCTGTTTCTTGCTTATCTTTCTCTGTCTCCCCTCCCCTTATTTCCCCTTCCTCATATTCCACAATTTCATCTTAACTCTTAGAAATACCTCTTCTCCCAAGAGATTTCCCTCTTCTACTTCCAAACCATCCCCTAAATTCTTATTTTAATAAGCTCCCAACACTGATCTCCTTACAAATCATTCTTTGCCATTTTGCAATTGAACCAGTGTCTTGGTTAAAATGAAAATTTCCCAGGGCACACAATAAATAATAAAAAAGAATAACATAATCGCAAGGGCTATGATTCTGAGCAGAAGGAAATAATGTGAAGCAGTTGAACTACATTTTGTGAATCAAAATGCAAAAATGAGGGGGGGCGGGCGGTAGGCAGGAGCCTGGCTCCAAAAGCCCTTGACAGTTCTGGAAACTCTGAACATTAGCTTTGTTGAGGGCACTGATCTTGGGAAAATAAACATCTCTTCTCACAGAGACCTACCCTTTGCAAGATGTTAGGAGTCAGTCTTGTAGAAAGAAGGAACCCAGTGTAAAAGAAGGCTTGCAAAGGAATTTTCTGGAGGTCCAGTGGCTAGGGCTCTGTACTTCCAAAGCAAGGGACATAAGTCCCATCCATAATCAGGGAACAAAGATTCCACAAGCCACCTGGGACATCCAAAAAAGAAAAGAAGTTTTGTGCAAAGTTAATAAATCCTTAGTGCCAGGCTCCATACTGCACATTGGGTTTCCAAAGGACAAGCACAGAATACTCCCTGCTCCTGTGGGCCTTGCCATTTTGTGGTGAAAAGATTAAGGAGCACTAGCCTTTAAGGGTGACACAGGCATTATTCCAAATTAGAGACATTCGATTGCAGCCCTGCCTCTCTCCAGGCCTTGGTTTCCTCATCTGTAGAATGGGGGCAATAAGAGAATCTCCTATTGTTGTGAGATTAACAGGGTATTCACTCCTATAGAGACCCAAGCCCAGCAGCTGGGCACAGTGACCACTCCATTTTGAGTAACCCTATGTTGAGAATGAATAGGCCTTATAAACTAAAACATGAAGCCCTGTAGAGCCTGAAGGCAAGTTTTCAAGAGGGGTGATAAACTGAGGGGCATGGGATGCTACACAGGACTCTGCTGCTGCTGTTTAGTCGCTCAGTTGTGTCCGACTCTGCAGTCCCATGGACTTGTAGCCCACCTGCTGCTCTGTCCATAGGATTTCCCCAGACAAGAGTACTGGAGTGGGTTGCCATTGCCTTCTCTAGGGGATCTTCCCAACCCAGGGATCAGGCCCACATCTCCTGCACTGACAGGTTCATTCTTTACCACTGAGCCCCCAGGGAAGCCCCATGTAGTACCCTAGACACTGGCTAAAGCAAGACTGAAAAACTTCAACACGAGGTCTAACCCAGTGCCCTGCCCCAGGAGACAGTGAAACTTTCCCCACCCAGACAGTGTGGTGGGGAGGGGACCTCTGCTGCTGAGGCTGTGACCAGAACCACCCCTAGGAGGTCTGAAGGACACTGCTGTCCTGGTGTTTCATGTGGTTCCATTTCACAGATGAAAAGCTGAGGCCCACAGGAAAGTGGCTGAAGGCCCTTCAAGGAAGCTAGCAAGATAGGGTGGACCTCTGCCCATTGTCTGGATGGATATGAACACAGTTGAGGCAACAGGGATGATGGGGGCCTCCAGGTGAAGCTGAGGTGCTATTGCACAAGCAGCAAGAAGGTCTGGCCCCCTTGAGGGAACAGGGCACAGACGGTTGTGTTCCCTAAGTGTTGATGGCTTTGTCTCCCCATGGCGTGGAGTTCATCTGTATGCCATCGCAGAAGGCAGGAGGGAGGAGGGAAAAGCTGGGCCCTGGCTGCCCACAAGCCATCTATATACCTGCAGTAAGTCCCTTCTGCCCCTCCCAGCCTTGTCTCGTCAAGATTGGCTTGAATTAGAACCAGAGTCTCAGACTAATAGGCTTAGCTAGTGGGTGGCGTCTGTCTAGGGTCCCTTCCTCCTTCCTCTCTTCCTTTCCATGGCTCTTGAATACCCTTAATGGACCAGCTTGCCCTCTCCAATCCATCTCAGGTTCTCCCATCCCAAATTCTCCCTCTCATCAGCATCATTCTCCATTGCCCACCTAGCCCCATATACATTTGAATTGGTGACCTTAGGCAAGATTTCCTCTAAGGTTTTACTACTCTAAAGGCAGTCCACAGGCCAGTAGCACTGGCATTTCCCAGGATCGCAGACTCCCAGGCCCCTTTCCAGAACTGATGAAACAGAGTGTGCCTTTATTTTAAATGATGCTTGTGCAGGCTGGTGCAGGAGTTCCCTTCTGAGATTCTTTGTAGCCCAATCTCATGTCCTGTCTGGCCTTCAGAACACACTGTGTACCCCTTCCATGCTTCTCCATGCTCCACCCCAAACTGGATCTTTCTGGGTACCAGCCTTGCTGACTTTCCACCAGAGGGTGAGGATACCTTCAGGAATTCTCTCTTACACTGATGATCTTAGCTTCATCTTCAGAAAGATCCCTTTTCATATTCAGTGCCTCAAAGACAGGCAGTTCAGCACCTACAGTAGTCACAGGATTGGTGCCTTCATGGAAAACTAGCGAAGCTAGACAGAAATGCATACGTGGCAAATTTTCATCCTGCCGAAACATAATCAGCTTTTGCTTCTGCAGCAATTAGCATAATATTACCGATAATGTTTTACATGGCAATTTTGCTGTAAACATTTGTGCTAATTTGCCATGACCTAATTATTTTATGACATACAATTACAAAGTATTTTTCAAGTCGAAATATTTTTGTTTTATGTTTCTATAATCCTTTCCTAGGAAAAAATTTAAGAAATCAGCACACCCACAACTTGAAACACACAATGCTCTCTTAGCTGTTGTTTGTGACACTTTACTTCACTAAGCTGGGAGGAATTCCCCAGTGCTGGAGCAATACTGCATTCACTCATGACTAATTTGAATTGGGCGTCACTGAATCTGCCTACTCCATTATTACACAGCGAGATTGTCAGCTCCACACTCTCAGCCTCCTTCTAACACCCACTCACTCCCAAACATGCAAACACTCCAAATTGGGCAGTGGGGGCGGTGGCAAATGTTTGCAGTGAGAGAAAGGGGCTGGGTTTCCTTTTGAATCAATGTTAAAGCTTTGGTTGAAAGGAGAGCATGAGCCTTGCATTACCTCCCACAGACAGGTTCTTAACTGCCTCCTCAAATCCACAAATGCTGAAGGGAACAGCCCCACCATCCCCTGCGTTCTGAGTAACTGGGAGGAGGGAGATGCTGTTCTGGTCACTGGGACAGTAGTCCCAGTATCAACCCAGCCTGTAGGCGACTGCTGTTGCCCTCCCCAGAGCAGGCCTGAGGAGCAGTAGGTAATAGGGCCCCAGATCTTCAGTGGACAGTCATACCTGCCTAACCCCAGACTCCTGGATGGACCAAGGGAGATGGCCAGTCTGTGGAAGGTTGGCTGTGCCCATCCATTGAGGCGGGTCCCCCAGACAGGGTTCTGAGGCCAAGCCAGAGACCATACCAAGCCTCAGACCCCAGTCATCCCTGGAGGGGCTAAACTCTCAGAGAACTGGACCACAGAAGGAGGGCCAGAGGCCAGAGAGCAGGAATGGTGAGGACTATAAGTTCCACAGTCAGAAGGCAGTAGGGTGAGGTAAGGGGGTGACCACAGTGGGCACTGCCAGGAAGAGGCACAGATGCATGCCCATGGAGGGGCTCCTCTAGAACACACTTCACTGGTGTGGGTTCATGCCATGCCCAAACATCCTGGGTTAGACCCTGGACCCTGAGTCTGGATTCAAATCCTGGCCCCAACCCACTTACTCAAGGTGCAAATGGAGTAAATTCTTAACATCCCTGTTCTTCAGTTACCTCTTCTGAAATGGAAAGAATAATATTTCCTACCCTCTAGGATTTTTGTAAAGATTGAATTAATATTTCTAAAACCTCTGGAACAGGCACTACATTTGTTTTAGTAAAATAAAATTTCTTCTTTCAGGTTTTAACCAAGACAAGAACAGAAGCTGCAAGGAACAGGCTCCCATCAGACAAAAAGAGGAGAGCAGCCATGTAGGTCAAGTTCTTTAGTGATTATTGAACTAAAGATCATTAAACATTTGTTGCAATAAATATTTTTGATTGAAAGGATGGAACATTTACAGAGCACATACTCTGTGTTAGGCCCTGACCAGGTCCTGGGGGAATACAAACACGAATAAACAAACCTCTAGCCTTGAAGAGCCCACAGTCAGCAGAAGTAGGCATGCAAACTAATAGTTGCGTGAAAAAAAAATAAAACTGCACAGACAGATCACAAAAGAGGAAACAGGGCTAGCACAGAAATCTGTGGTTTCCATATCTACCAATTCACATTTGTAGCCATAGATTTTAAGGGATTTCAGAGATTTTAATCAGCTTTATCAAAGTATGCTTTATGATCCATAAAATTCACTAATTGAAAGCACACAACATAATCAACTTATCAAACATATATAGTCAGATAAGTACCATCATAATCACAATATAGAACATTTGCATCACCCCAAAACATCCCTCATACTCCTTCATAGTCACTCTCTCTAACCACAGCCCTGGCAACCTCTGATCTTCTTTCTGTTGCTATAGTTTGGCTTTTTCTACAGTCTTCTACAAGTTGGATCACACACTTTATGCTCATACAGCATAATGTTTTGGGGATTCGTTCATGCTACTGTCTGTGGCAATAGTTTGTTCCTTTCTATTGCTGAGTAAAATTCCATTGTGTGGATGCGCGCTGGTGTTCATTTACTGGATGATAGACATTTAGACAGCTTCTAATTTTTGGATAGTACAGAGAAAGCTATTATAAACATTAACAAAAGACTTTAAAAGGGCATATATCTTCATTTCTTTTGAATAAATGCCTAGGAGTAGGAGTGCTACTCTTACAATAGGTCATATTGTGAGTGTTGTGTAATTTTTTCACTTTTTAAAAATTTTATTGGAGTTCAGTTGCTTTACAATGCTGTGTTACTTTCTACTGCACAGTGAATAAGCTACATTTTTACATATATCCCCTATTTTTGGATTTCGTTTCCATTTAGGTCACCACAGAGCATTTAGTAGAGTTCTCTGTGCTATACAGTAGGTTCTCATTAGTTATCTATCTTATACATAGTATCAATAGTGTATTGGAGAAGGAAATGGCCACCCATTTCCTTATTCTTGCCTAGAAAATTCCATGGACAGAAGAACCTGGCGGGCTACAGTCCAATGGGGTCACAAAGAGTTGACCACGACTGAGCACATCATCACATTAATAATGTATATATGTAAATCCCAATCTCCCAATTCATCCTGCTGCTCATATCCCCCTTGGTAACCATACATTTGTTTTCTAAAACTGTGTCTCTATTTCTATTTTTCAGATTCCACACGTATGTATTAATATAGGATATTTGTTTTTCTCTTCACTCTCTAGGTCTATCCACATCTCCACAAAAGTTTCATTCTTTTCTATGGCTGAGTAATATTTCAGTGTATATATGTACCATGCTTGCTTTATCCATTCCTCTGTTGATGGACATTTAAGCTGCTTGCATGTCCTGGCTATTGTAATTAGAGCTGTAATGAACACTGGAAGCATGTATCTTTTTGCATTATGGTCTTCTCTGGGTATATGCCATTAGTGTGATTGCTGGATCACATGGCACTTATATGTTTAGATTTTTAAGGAACCTCCATACTGTTCCCCATAATGGCTGTACCAATTTACATCCCCGCCAACACTAGAAGAGGGTTCTCATTTCTCCACACCATCTTTAGCACTTATTATTTGTAGACTTTGTGATGATGGCCATTCTGACCAGTGTGAGGTGATACCTCACTGTAGTTTTGATTTGCATTTCTCTAGTAATTAGTAAGGTTGATCAACTTTTCATGTGTTTGTTGGCTCTCTATTTTTCTTTGGAGAAATGTCTATTTAGGTATTCTGCCCATTTTTTGATTGGCTTGTGTGTGTGTGTGTGTGTGTGTGTGTGTGTGTATATATATATATATATAGGGTAGCATGAGTTGTTTGTATATTTTGGAGATGAATCCTTTGTCAGTTGCTTCATTTGCAAATACTTTCTCCCATTCTGTAATTTTATAAGAAATTACCAAACTGTTTTCCAAAATGACTGTACTACTTTGCAACCCTGCCAGCAGTGAATGAGAACGCCAGCTACCCTCTATCCTTACCAATACTTAGAAGGGTCAGTATCTTTCATTTTAGTCATTTTCATAAGTGTGTTGTGACATCTCCTTGTGGTTTTGATTTATAGTTACTAATTATGTTTAGCATATCTTTCATGTGCCTCTTTGGTGAAATAGCTGTTCAAATGTTTTGCTCATTCTTAAATCAGTATATTTGTCTTCCTACTATTAAATGGTGAGAGTTTTTAATATATTCTGAATATATGTACTTTATCAAATATCAGTTTTGGATTTCTCCCAGTCTATGGCTTGCCTATTAATTCTGTTAATATTAAGCTTCAAAGGGAAAAGTTTTTAATGTTGAAGAAGTCCAATTTAATTTTATGATTCATGCTTTTTATGCCAGAGTATGACTCCAGGTTAGATATTTTCTCTTATTTTCTTCTAAAAGTTTTATAGTTTTAGCTCCTACATTTAAATCTCTGGTGCATCTTGAATTAATGTTCATATATGTGTTAAGGGTCAAGATTAGTTGTTTTGCATATGGATACCCAGTTGTTCCAAGATCATTTATTTTAAAAGACTATTCTTTCTCCTTTGAATTAACACTTTTGTTGACAACTCAGTATGTGTGGGATTCTTTCTTAACTCTTTTGTGTTTCACTGATCTGTACACCTCTTCTTATACAATACCCCATCATCTTGATTACATAGCTTTCTAGCAAGCTTTCAAATCATATAAGTCGTTAACTGTGTTCTATTTCAAAATGTTTTGCTTGTTCTAGGTCCTTTGCCTTTTCATATAAATTTTAGAATCAACTTGACAATTTCAACAAAAAAGTCTGCTGGAATTTTGATAGGGACTTTGTTGAATCAATAGGTCAATTTGGCAATAAACATTTTAACAGTATTATGTCTTTTGGATCCTGAATATGATTATTATCATAAATTTTAGTGACTTCATAACAGAGATGGTATGTAACTTACTTAACCATTCCCTCTTGTTGGATCTTTGTATTATTTTTAAGTTTTCATTTTTTAATAATGCTTTGTTGATATCATGTTAAGTGAAAGAAGCAGGGTACAACACGACATAAAAGTCATAATTATAAAATATGTGTGTTCGTGGACATATATGTACAAACATATTAAATAGGAATAGGAATAAAATAGAAGGAAAATACTGAAAATAACCTATCAGGGAGGTATATTACAGCTGATTTATTTTTCCCTCTCTGCTTTTTAAATGCACTCACATGGGCTTTCCAGGTGGTGCTACTGGTAAAGAACCTGACTGCCAGTGAGGGAGACATAAGAGATGTGGGTTTGATCCCTGGGTCAGGAAGATCCCTGGAGGAGGGCATGGCAACCCACTCCAGTATTCCTGCCTGGAGAATCCCATGGACAGAGGAGCTTGGCAAGCTATAGTACACAGGGTTGCAGAGAGCCAGACTTAACTGAAGTGACCTCACACACACACATGCATGCAACTCATATGGAAATAAGCATGTAGCTTTCAGGAAATAGAAATCAGAATCTGCATGACAAAAAGGTAGCACCTGAGCAGGATCTGAAAGGATGCGATTTTCCAGGTTAATGGCAGGAGATGAGGGAAAGGGTAAATGCCAGGCCAAAGGAACAACATGAACAAGGGCACAGGAATATGAAAGAGGGCAGCATGTGAAGGGAACCCAGTGGTTCTGTGTTAGCTATATAGGATGGATCAGAGCATGAAGTCTCCACATTATGAAGTTCTCTTATGTATGAATTTAGGAACTTTGAGTTTTATCTTACCAAGCACCGAGGAATCAACAAAGTTTTGAACTGGGCAGTGAGCCTGTGTGCTGTGCTGTGATTAGTTGCTCAGTCGTGCAACTCCTTTGTCATCCAACTCTTTGCGACCCCATAGACTGTAGCCCACCAGGCTCCTTTGCCCATGGGGATTCTCCAGGCAAGTATACTGGAGTTGGTTCCCTTGCCCTCCTCTAGGGGATCTACCCAGGGATCAAACCAAGGTGGATTTGGTTTCCCACATTGCAGGTGGATTATTTATCATCTGAGCCACAGGGAAGTCTGTGAATGCTGGAGTGGGTAGCTTATCCTGTCTCCAGGGGATCTTCCTGACCCAGGAATTGAACCAGGTCTCCTACATTGTAGGCAGATCCTTTACCAGCTGAGCTACCAGGGAAGCCTGGACAGTGAGCCAACCAGACTTATATATTAAAATAATCACTCAGTGAGCAGCAAAGTGGAGAGGTTAGAATGACCAAACTGTGCATAGGATCAGTTGGAGATGCTTACAGAAGCATGGGGTCAAGATGAAAGGTTCCTGGACTCAGGAAGTGACCGTGGAGGTGGAGACAAGGTGCAGACTCTACAGACCCTGCAGACGGACCGGCTCTGCCACTTACTAAAATGAGGCAACTGTGACTGGGGACAGGGGCAGGTTTATGAATCAGAAATTCAAGACTATCCAACATTAGCTTGAGATGTCTAGTAGGAATTCAAGTGCAAAGATCAAGGAGGTAGTCGGATACTTGAATCTATGGCTTAGAAGCCAGGTTAGGCTTAATTGTGTAAAGGTGGGAGTCATCAGAATAAAATTGCTATTTAAATCCTAGGGCCTGATGGGCTGTGTTCTAGTTAACTAATTCTATATAATAAGCCACCAATAACTGCAGAGGATAAAATAAATATTATTTATGTACTGAGTTCTGTAGAATAAGAATCCAGGAAAAGTGTAGCAAAAATAGCATACGTTTCAAAGAAAACAAACAGCAAGTATCAGTGAAACTGAAAGCTAGTTGTTTGAGAAAATAAACAAAATTGACAAACCTTTGGCCAGACTCATTAGAGGAAAAACAGGAGAGGAATCAAATCAATAAAATTAAAAATGAAAAAAGAAAAAATTACAGCTGATGCCACAGAAATACAAAGAATCATTAAAAAAAACTACTACAAGCATACTATAGGGCCTACTACAAGGCAAGAAGATGGACAACCTGGAAGAAACGGACAAATTCTTAGAAAGGTACAAACTTCCAAGGCTGAACTAGGAAGAAATAGAAAATATAAACAAATCAATCACAAGTAATGAAATTGAAAATGTAATTAAGAATCTTCCAACAAACAAACAAACACAAGCAAATTCTATTACATATTTTAGAGAAGAGCTAATACCTATCCTTCCTAAAGTCTCTCAGAAAATTTCAGAGGGAAGAACACCCCCAAGCTCATTCTACAAGGCCACCATCACCTTGATACCAAAACCAGATGAAGATAGAATAAAAAGAAAGAAAGAAAATTACAGGCCAATAGTGCTGATGAACACAGACACAAAGATCCTCAAGAAAATACTAGTGAACAGAATCCACCAACAATTAAAGGGTTCATACACCGTTATTAAGTGGGATTGATCACAGGAATTCAAAGATTTTCAGTATACACAAATCAATGTGATACACAATATTAACAAATTAAAAACCATATGATCACTTCAATAGATGCAGAAAAAGNCACCAACACTTAAAGGGTTCATACTCCGTTATTAAGTGGGATTGATCACAGGAATTCAAAGATTTTCAGTATACACAAATCAATGTGATACACAATATTAACAAATTAAAAACCATATGATCACTTCAATAGATGCAGAAAAAGCTTTCAACAAAATTCAACATACATTTATGATAAAAACTCTCTAGAAAGTGGGCTAGGGAGAACTTACCTGAACATAATAAAGACCATATATGACAAACCCACAACAAATGTTATTCTCAGTAGTGAAAAGCTGAAAGCATTTCCTCTAAGATTGGGAACAAGACAAAGATGCCCACTCTCTGTTATTCAACATACTTTTGGAAGTCCTGGTCACAGTAATTAGAGAACAAAAAGAAATAAAGGAATCCAAATTGGAAAACAATAAGTAAAACTGCCACTGTTTGCCGATGACATGATACTATACATAGAATATCCTAAAGATGCCACCAGAAAACTACAAGAGCTTGTTGATGAATTTGATAAAATTGCAAAATAAAAATTAATACATAGAAATATCTTGCATTTCCATATGCTGACAATGAAAGACCAGAAAGAGAAATTAAGGAAACAATCCCACTTACCATTGCAACAAAAAGAATAAAATAACTAGGAATATGCCTACATAAGAAGCAAAAGACCTGTACTCAGACAACTGTAAGATCTTGATGAAAGAAATCAAAAATGACACAAATGGATGGAGAGACATACCATGTTTTTGGACTGGAAGAATCAATATTGTGGAAATGACTATAGTAACCAAAACAATATACCAATTCAATATAATTTGTATCAAATTACCAATGGCATTTTTCACAACACTAGGACCAAAAAAATGTACAATTTGTATAGAAATACAAAAGAACTCAAATAGCCAAAGAAATCTTGAGAAACAAAAGCAGAGCTGGAGGAATCAGGCTCCCTGACTTCAGACTATACTACAAAGCTATGGTAAGCAAGACAGTATGGTACTGACACAAGAACAGAAATACAGATCAGTGGAGCAAGATAGAAAGCCTAGATATAAACCCACACACCTATGGTCACCTAATCTAATGACAAGCATCTATGACAAAAATATACAATGGAAAAATACAGTCTCTTCAATAAGCGGTGCTGGGAAAACTGGCCAGCTACATGTAAAAAAATGAAACTTGAGCACTCCCTAATTCAATGCTGCTGCTAAGTCACGTCAGTCATGTCCAACTCTGGGCAACCCCACAGACAGCAGCCCACCAGGCTCCCGTCCCTGGGATTCTCCAGGCAAGAATACTGGAGTGGGTTGCAATTTCCTTCCCAGTGCATGAAAGTGAAAAGTGAAAGTGAAGTCTCTCAGTCGTGTCTGACTCTTTGTGACCCTTTGGACTGTAGCCTACCTGGCTCCTCTGTCCATGGGATTTTCCAGGCAAGAGTACTGGAGTAGGTTGCCATTGCCTTTTACACCCTAATTCCACAGACAAAAATAAACTCAAAATGGGTTAAAGACTTAATGTAAGGCTGGGAACTATAAAATTCTTGAAGGAAAATATAGAACACTCTTTGACATAAATTGCAGCAAGATTTTTTNGGCCAATTGAAGTTACAATGATAGAAAGTAGATAAGTCATTGCCCTGGGGTGGAGTGGAGGGTGTGGGTGGGAGGCTAGCTGCAAAGAGGCATAAGGGAACTTTAGGAGGTGAGGCACATACTTTATGATTTGGTTGAGGTATTCATTTCACAAGTCTTTTTATTTGTCAAAACTCATCAAGGTGTACATTTTCAAATGGATTTTTAGGGGCTTCCCTGGTGGTTCCGCAGTTAAGACTTTACTTTCCAGTGCAGGGGGCAAGGGTTCAGTCACTGGTCAGGGAGATAAGATCCCACATACCTTGCACCAGAAAAACCAGAACATAAAACAGAAACAATATTGTAACAAATTCAGTGTGTGCTAAGTCACTTCGAGGTGTCCAACTCTTTGCAACCTCCAGGCTCTTCTGTCTATGAGATTCTTCAGGCAAGAGTACTGGGTTAGGTTGCCATTTCCTTCTCCAGGGAACCTCCCATCCCAGGGACTGAACCCGTGTCTCTTGCATCTCCTGTATGGCAGGTGGGCTCTTTACCACTAGCGCCACCTGGGAGACTCTAAAAATGGCCCACACCAAAAAAGTCTTTTAAAAATGAACTTTTATTGTATGTAAATTATAATTTTAGTAAGGTTGATTTTTGAAAGAAAATAATATAACCAAGTGTGACCTCATTTAGGCAAAACAAATAAAATAAAATAAAATGTATGTATGTATAAATGCAAAGAATGTCAACCAAAGAAAGTACTTCAGATCAGTGCATTTGGGAGTGAGGAGGTATAAACCAGGACGTCGACTTTTTCCTCTACAAAGCCTGTGCTAAAAACAACTTAGATGAAGATGCAGCTTATGGGATTTGTCCAGGAAACACCAGAGGCAGATGAGATTCAAGTCCAAGATTTCTGATTCCATCAGTCAGAATGACCCCGGACCCAAGAGGGGGCTCAGAAGGAAGACATTCCCCACCATCGGTTGCTCAGTTTGATGGCGCACAAATGTCACTTAGGAAAGTCCTAATTATGGAAAACATTGCTCAGTTTCAGTGGAAACAGCGCTGTAGATACTGATATCAAGTATTACATATTTATGTCATTGTTACTAATAATGTCTTCTCGGAAATAGAGCTGTGTCTCTGCTTCCACATCCTCAGGGGTCACTTGGCACAGACAAGATTCACAGATTCACCTGTCAGTGCTCTCCGCCAGGTCCATGGCTTAGCCCCTCCTGGTACCATCAGGAATGGTTCTCCAAACATTCCATAATGCTACAGCCCAGACCTCAAAAAATTCTGCACTTTACTTCCAAAAATATGAATCACAACAAAGTTTATATCAAGCATCTTGTGTGTGTGTGTGTGTGTGTGCTCAGACATGCTGGACTCTTCTCGACCCCATGAACTGTGGCCTGCCAGGGTCCTCTGTCCATGAAATTTCCCAGGCAAGAATACTGGAGTGGCCAGCCGTTTCCTTCTCCAGGGAATCTTCATGAATGGAGCCTGCATCTCCTGCACCGCAGGCAGATTCTTTACCAACTGAGCCACCAGCAGAGCACCAGCCATTTTTAGTGCCCTCAAACTGAGCGCATCTAAAAATCTGTAATTTTAGAACAGTGTCAGATACAGATAGCCCTATTTAAGAAGCAATGAATAGACAGCGCTGAAAAACAAATGCCAATTTTCTCTTAAAACACTTTTGTGTTGAGGGGATGGTTTTTTTGTTTTTGTTTTCCTCCCTATTTCTCTACTGAGTTTAGCTTTGCTAAAAAATCTGTAATAGATTCTAGACTGGCAAGCTCTGAGGCACTTCCCTTGAACTGAGGGTACATGACCACTAGGTGGCGAGGGAGAGCGAATTCCTTGAGGCGCGGGGCGGGGGTGGTGCAGCGTGGATGGATGTAGACTGCCGCGCTGCTTCTCACAAAGAAGTGAATGGGTCTTTCTGACCCATACATTCCTTGGAAGCATAGACTCTGTTAAAACTTCCATAACATGCCTGTCTAATGATGAAAACATTATATAGACTTCAGAAGNGAGTGGGTGGATGTAGACTGCGGCGCTGCTTCTCACAAAGAAGTGAATGGGTCTTTCTGACCCATACATTCCTTGGAAACATAGACTCTGTTTGTTAAAACTTCCATAACATGCCTGTCTAATGATGAAAACATTATATAGACTTCAGAAGAAAACTGTGGCAAACTCGTTTTAAAAAGTGTTTCCTGATATAAGGTGCTGAAAGCAGACACTTCTCCAGCAAAGCAGTGGTTTATGGCTTGGCTTTGCCTGCAAACGCCCTCTTCTTAAATCAGCCTGGAACCCAGACAACACGCAGCACACCCTTCAACTGCTATATAACGCGGAGGAATTGTCTCTCTCATTGCCTCCTGCTGGCTTTTCTGTCTATGGAGAGAAACAGCTGATAGGATGGCAATGAGCCCAAATCTGGGAAGAGGGTGCCTTGGTAGCAAGGTAGAATTTGAAAATTTAGCTAGGGTTTGTCACATACTTTCACCCACTTCACAATTTCTTCTGCCTTTTCTCATCTGTTTTATACAACCCCCTCCACATGTTAAATGAAAGCGGATCAGTTGTGTCTGACTCTGCAACCCCATGGACTAGCTCACTAGGCTCCTCTGTCCATGGACTTCTCCAGGCAGGAATACTTGAGTGGGTTGCTATTCCCTTCTCCACTGATCGAACCCAGGTCTTTTGAAATGCAGGCAGATTCTTTATGGTCTGAGCCACATTATTCCTGACCTGCCTTCCAAAACTACCCCAGAAAAAACTGGTTTGTGGACTTAAAGAGAGCCAGGTGACAGTATCAATGAGACAGCTTTCTATGAGATTTCCAAGAGTAACCTTGATTCCACATGAGATTTGTCTGACCCAAACCTACACCCACTCTATGTCAAAGAGTCAGACAACCTTCCCACCAGGCCAGACTGGGGGCGATGGCAGGAAGGGGGGTGGCTTCCAGAGAGAGCCCCCTTCTCCAGGCTGAGCCAGGCAATGAGTGGATGATCAACCCCAAGATCCATCTAGACATCTAAGGGAGCCCAAGAAAGCTGCAAGCCTTACAGAAGCTAGAAATTACCAAAGTGGTAGCAAGAAAACACTAAACAGAAACCATTATACAGCCTTGCAGTTTCCAGGAAAGTTCAGAAAGTTATCTTCCAGAAGCTGCCTTTACTCCGTATCTCAGCAGTAAGAGAGGTCTGCGGGCCTGAAACTGGTGATTGGGAAAAGAAATACACAAAGCACCCTACAGCAGGAACCGTGGGAGACAAAGCCAATGACTAGAGACTGGATGGGGCTTCCCGGGTGGCACTGCTGGTTAAGTACCTGCCTGCCAATGCAGGAAGTGCAAGAGACATGGGTTCGATCCCTGGGTTGGGAAGATCTCTTGGAAGAGGGCATGGAAACCCACGCCAGTATTCTTGCCTGGAGAATGACTAGGACAGAGGAGCCTGGTGGGCTACAGTCCATGGGATCCCAAAGAGTCTAACACGACTGAGCACCAGCACGCACACACAGAGCAGATGCGGCCAGACACAGACCTGTGCCCCGCAACCCCCCAGCAGCTCCACAGGGCGAAGACCTCTTCACAGCCTGGGTGCCTCCAGGGGAGAAAGAGAGGGTGGGGTGAAATCCTGAGCTGGCTGAGTTTAAACCTAAAACGACTGTGAAGGACCTCCCTGGTGTCTCAGTGGATAAGAATCCACCTGCCAGTGCAGGGGATGTGTGTTTGATCCCTGATCAGGGGAGATGCCATATGTCGAGGAACAACTAAGCCCATGGGCCACAATCATGGAGCCCGTGTGCTACAACTACTGAAGCCCAATTACCGTAGAGCCCACGCTCCACAAGAGAAGCCGCGCAATGAGAAGCCCATTTACCACAACAGGAGTAACGCCTGCTCGCTGCAACCGGAGAAACCCACAGGCAGCAACGAAGACCCGGCACAACCAGGAATAGTTTTTAAAAGCAGACCTGAGGATATCTTAAAGTCCTTCAATCTAAAAAATGAAATAAGCTGAAATGACTACGGAAAATTTGAATTGCCTGGGTTTGCCTGAAAGAAACAACGACAAAAAATTAGGTAGTTCATCAGAGATGCAGTGAAAGTGTTAGAGGCTCTTTGCTGGTGCTGCTGCTGCTGCTGCTGCTGAGTCGCTTCAGTCGTGTCCGTGTGCGACCCCATAGACGGCAGCCCACCAGGCTCCCCCATCCCTGGGATTCTCCAGGCAAGAACACTGGAGTGGGTTGCCATTTGCTTCTTCAGTGCATGAAAGTGAAAAGTGAAAGTGAAGTCGCTCAGTGGTGTCCGACTCCTAGCAACCCCATGGACCGCAGCTTACCAGGCTCCTCTGCCCATGGGATTTTCCAGGCAAGAGTACTTGGAGTGGGGTGCCATTGGCTTCTCCGGTTAGTCGCTCAATAATACCCTATTCTTTGTGACCGTATGGACTGTGACCCATCAGGCTCCTCTGTCCATGGAATTCTCCAGGCAAGAATGCTGAAGTAGGTAGTCATTCTCTTCTCCAGAGGATCTTCCCTACCTAGGGACTGAACCCAGGCCTCCTACATTGCAGGCAGATTCTTCACCAACTGAGCCACTAGTGAAGCCCTCAGAGATACAGGGGAGTTACCAAAAAAAGGAGGAAAATTCTGTTTGTGCTCCCCTGAGTCTATGACCACTGATGTGTGTTCACTTCCTGGGAAATGGCCCAAAGCCGAGTTCTTGGTAATGAGACTGAGGCTGACTTCTATTTCTGGACTTTGCACAGAAGGCAGGAAAGTTACTATGAAAAGAAGGAAGTGAGCCCCAGAAATTGGCTCCGTGATCATCACCACATTCTCTCAGTTGATATCTCCACAAGGCAGGTCGTGGGATCCCGTTTTGCAAACAAGGCAACTGAGTTCAAGGAGATTAAACAACCTTCCCAGAATTGCTGGCGGGGAATGCAGCTTGAACGTGAACCCAGTCGTTCTTCACTTCGAATCTGCTCCCTTCATCTCATTCCTATTCCGTGTATGAAATGTTTAACTTTCTTAAATTAAAAATAATAATAATGTTGCTGAGATTCAGCTTCCATACACCAGTGCCAAATTAAATCTTGGAGACAGAGTTTTGGGTGAAATAGAAATAGCTTCATTGCTTTGCCAGGCAAAAGGGGCCCCAGCAGGCTACTACCCTCAAAACTGCATGATCCACCCTGGAAGGGGTCGTGAGGAGTGTTATGGTTCAAGGAGCACGGCGTGGCCAGCTTGTAGATATTCTTCTGATTGGCTGGTGGTGAGGTAATTGGGAGTCAGCAACAACAGCCTTCTGGTTCCAATCAGTCTGGGGTCAGTGTTCTTGTGGTCAGTAGTTTTCATCTAATGGAGGGTCTGGCTCTTATAAGAAACAGATAAGGAAAGTTTATCAGGCTTGTACCAACAGCTTGCAGATAATCGTGAGTTCTGTGATTCTGCTATGTGGCAGACTTATAGTATAAACTATTACCAGTTTCCCAGCCTCACAGTTTCTACATCTTCACATTTCCCAATCATTAGCTCTTCAATCAGCCTTTTACTTCAAAAGATGAAGTCAGAGGCTTGTATATAATTTCAATAGTAAGATGAGAGAGTGGATGTTATATATAATTTAGACATAACAACCACTCTCTCATCTTACTTCTTGCTGATATTTTCAACACCCCATGCCAGAGTAAATTTCATGCCCTTAAGAATTAACCATGGCCTTGATACCCAACAACCATCCTTCCAGGAATATTTTTCTTTCTCTTTACTTATAGACCTGAACTATACCCTCACCATACATGGCACTTGAGCATCTAAAGTATAAAACACACCCCAAATGTCATAGATGACATAGTTTACATTCTTTATTATGAAGTAAAGGACATAAAATATCTCACTGATTATTATTATATTAATTATGTGTTCAAAGGACAGTATTGTGGACCTACTGGGTTAAATAAAATATACAAAAATTAATCTTATCACTTTCTTACTTTTTAAATGCAGGTTCTACAAAAATTTTAATTCCCTATGAGGCTCACATTTGCAGCTTACAATTAAATTTTTATCAGATGACACTGCTCAGTGAAATGAATTTTATGTCTGTTTCTATGTGATCCTTTACTGATTATTTTCCAAAGCTTCCAGAGTCAGTGTACTTGATGGAAAGACAAAAGATTCCTGAGACCAAGGTTTTGTTTGAGGTTTTTCCTTCTTGTGTGTGTTTTTGCTGGTGGTGTTTTTTTCTTATGCTTTTATGTTCTGGGTTTCAGTGGCTGCTCAGAAAACCAGAAGTCAAAGTTTGAGAAAGTGCAGAAGTTTCAAAGATGTGAGATTCTGGTTCATGTCCGGTCTCTGCTATTTCCTATTTACTGAAACTTGGGCCATTTACTTAACTCCTCTAAACCTCGTTTATATCCTCTAAGGAGGGAAGGTCAAGGTGTTTAATGAAGCTTAATGATGGTATGAGGATAAAGTGAAATAATAAATGTGGAGTGACTGGTAACCACTCTTTTTTTAATATAGCTTTCCCAGACTCCCTGACCATCCTCATTCTCATTTTGAGCTCACTCCTTAAGCTGTATTGAAAGTTCACTTTGTAAAAGCAATCAATGCTTGTGAATAAATTTGAAATGCAGTAATGCTGTGGGTTTGTTTGTTTTTTAAGTGCAAAGTTGTGCTTACAGAGGTGAACTTCTACCTAGTTTGGGAAAGCATGGTTATTTGTTTGGGGTGCCTCAGTTTTCCCATCCGGGAAGGAGAGAGAAGGTTATGTGGNTTTTTTTTTTTTTAAGTGCAAAGTTGTGCTTACAGAGGTGAACTTCTACCTAGTTTGGAAAAGCATGGTTATTTGTTTGGAGTGCCTCAGTTTTCCCATCCGGGAAGGAGAGAGAAGGTTATGTGGAAGTAACATTCGATGATCCGAAGGGCGGGACAGGCTGTGGGCACGGAGGAGGTCTCCAGGGTGATTCTGACCCACCCACTGAAGACCCAGCAGAGGTGGGTGGGTGTGGACACAGAAAAAAGACATCACTGGGCCCTGGTGGGGCCTGGGTGTGTGGCACGGCAGCCACTTTCACGTGAGTTTCCTTCATTGCCTTGCATACTGTTGCAGTTTCTGTAGCAACAGCCTCCAGCTCTTGGGTCCCCAGGATGCGTGCCACTGGCACCCCCATTTGTCACACAGAAGATATGTTCATGATAATTATTGTCCTGTTCACATTAGAAGCAAGAAATGAGACAAGTCACATGAAAGACAGGCAGGAAAGCATCCTGCAAACTGAGGCAATACAGCTGGTGGCAGTGGTGAGTTGGAGCCAGGCTTCTTCTGTGCCCAGATGAGAATTTCCAGGCAGACCATGCCATCTCAGATGTCTTCCTCATCTACAGGGATTGGATACCCAAGGCCCCATCCAATACTAATATCCTTTCTTTCTGCCACTTCAGAAATATCTGTTTTTTGTAATGAAAATAACCAATAATTCTGCTTCCTAAGGTTCAAGACTAGCTATAAAACTAGCCTCAGTAATATCCAAATCAATCAAGTCAAGAAAATATTTATTGCTTGTGTCTCCACTGTTGAAATTCCTATCTTAGCAGCACTGAAAAAAAAAAAACAACAACCAGTACTTCCCTGACAGTCCAGTGGTTACAAATCCACCTGCCAACGCAGAGGACATGGGTTTGATCCCTGGTCTGGGATGACTCCACTTGCTACTAGGCAACTAAGCCCACGTGCCACAGCTACTAGAACCCATGCTCTGCAATGAGAGAATCCACAGCAGTGAGAAGACCATGCATCTCAACTAAGAGTAGCCCCAGCTCACCAAAAATAGAGAAAAGCCCAAGCAAAGCAGCAAAGATCCAGCACAGCCTAAATAAATAATAAATTTTTAAAAGACCAAATGACAAGCCTTCACTTTCCTATTGATGAACAAGCCTTCCTGTCTGGCCTTGTTGTACAGTTAATCAGTCGTGTCCAACTCTTTGCAATCCCATGGACAACACCACACCAGGCTTTATTGTCCTTCACTATCTATCTCCCAGAATCTGCCCAAACTCATGCCCACTGAGTCAGTGTTGCCATTCCAACTATCTCATCCTCTGTCATCCCCTTCTTTTCTTCCCCTCAATCTTTCCTAGAACCAGGGTCTTTTCCAATGAGTCAGCTCTTCACATCAGGTGGCCAAAGTATTGGAACTTAAGCATCAGTCCTTTCAATGAATATTCAGGGTTGATTTCCTTTAGGATTGACTGGTTTGATCTCCTTGCAGTCCAAGGGACTCTCAAGGGTCTTCTCCAGCATCATAGCACTCAGCCTTCCTTATGGTCTAGCTCTCACATCCATACATGACTACTGGAAAAACCATAACTTTGACAAAGACCAGTGGTTTTCCTTAAATTTTCCTTTAGCCAGTGCAGCCCCTCCATGGATGCCCCAACATCCATGGTCCCTACTAGGTCCCTGCTTGGGTCCCTACTTCCATCGTTCTGGCAATTCTGACTTGGAAAACTCACTGGCATGGGTTAAGCTGCCTATGCTTGTCAATTCTCCATGTTCAAGTAGGCATATGCACATCCTGTCTCTCTCTTAATAGGATACATGTACCCCATGGCTGGGCAGTACACCTCTACTCCCCTTCCTAGCCTTCCCAACCACTCCCAGGCAGGGAGGGGAGCGGGCAGAAGCAAAGGGAAAGCTATGATACCAGGAGGAGAGGCCTTCTCTTCCCAGAGATGAGGGGCTTTGCCCTCAGCTGTGGAAATAAGTCCAAGTTTTGAGGCTGCAGTCCATGTGGTTTTGAAGAGTTCGACATGACTTAGTGATTGAATAACAACAACTTGAGGATCTAGCTCACTTTTTTTTTTTTTTTGGCCACTTGACTTTTGGTATCTTCCCCAACCAGGGATGGAACCCAGGCTCCCTGTAGTGGAAGGGCAGAGTCCTAATCACTGGACCACTTGGGAAGTCCCCTGGCTCATATTTCTGGAACAGACAAGCAGGAGAATCACTCATCTGCACGAGTCTGGGCCTCTCCCTTAGGACAGCTTGGGATCAAGTCCCATCTCTCTGTTGGCCTCTGTTTGCCCTCCCAGACCATAGGCACACAAACCTGTCATCCCTCCTTCCCAATTTGCATAAACTGAAAGTAACTAGCCCCAGGCTCCTCCTGTCACAGGAAAGGGGGACTTTATAGTATTAAACAGAAATGAGTCAACACAACAAGGATATAACACATGGGCTGAGTCAAGGCCGGTGTACCTCTGGTCAGGCCAGGTTTGGGGGGCAGCTTGAAAGGGTTACTTTTTTTTAAAATTTTTATTAGAGTATATTTGATTTATAATGTTGTGTTACTTTTAGGTATACAGCAACATGAATCAGTTAAACATATACGTATGTGCTCAGTTGCTTAAGTCACTTCTGACTCTTTTGCAACCCCACAGACTATAGCCCACCAGGCTTCTTTGTCCATGGGATTTTCCAGGCAAGAATACTGGAGTGGGTTGTCATTTCCTACTCCAGGGAGTCTTCCTGACCCAGGGATCAAACTCATGTCTCCTGCATTGGCAGGAGGCTTCTTTACTACTGAGCCACCCAGGAATTCCCATACATATACATATGTGCATGTGTGCTGAGTCTCTTCAGTCGTGTCCTACTCTTTGTGACCCTGTGGACTGTAGCCACCAGGCTCCTCTGTCTTAGGGATTCTCCAGGCAAGAATACTGGAGTGGGTTGCCATGCTGTCCTCCAGAAGATCTTCCCAACCCAGGGATAGAACCCGAATCTCTTGTCTCCTACATTGGCAGGTGGGTTCTTTACCACTAGCGCCACCTGGGAAGCCCATGTATACATATATCCACTCCTTTTTAGATTGTTTTCTCATAAAGGCCATTACAGAGTACTGAGCTCCCTGTGTTCTACGAGAGGTTGGAGGGTCTCCTTCTTGAATCTTGTATTCAGCCTCCCTTCCTTCATGGCATGTCCAGCCTTGGAAACAAGGTCAGCAAATGGGGATAGGAGTCAGATGACAGGCAGACCCCTTTCTTGTCCCACGGGAAATGCCATTTAGATAACTTTGTTGTTCTTGTTCACTTTCTCCAACAGTCATTGCTCCCTGCAAAGGCTCTGTACCTCCACTTGCTAGAGGCAAAGAGAATGGAGACAATGTGGAGCCCCTCATTAGGTGGAGTGTGTCACGTGAGGGTAAAAGACTGCCAACTGACCCGGAAACCCAGTCTTAGAAGAGCAGACATCTGTTGACGTATGTGGCCCAGGCACAGGATGTAGGGGCTCCCCGAGGACAGCCCATTTTCTCACGTGGCAGAGCCAAGGCAGCCCAGACATAGTCCTGGTGCAAAAGGGGAAAGCGACAGCACACTTGTCGGTGCACGCTTGCATACTTAAGAGCTTGCGTGCTTGCATTCCTGCAAGATTGAGTGATGACCTCTGCACAGCCTCTTGGACCAGCTCACTCTTCACCAGTCATGCTCAGAGGTAGCTGCGAAGAAGACCCAGGCAATGCATGGGATCTCACCCTAAGACCCTCAACATCTGTGGGCACTGAGTCACTGGTGACCTCATTTCCTCTCTCATTTGATCTGTCATTGAGAACTCCCTGGCTGGGAGTCCAAAAATACTAATCAGATTGAACAGCTGTCAGCATGCCTTTCCTTCAGCCAACCTGCCTGTCTTCTGCTGCTGCTGGCTGAAGCCCCAGCTGTCAGCCATCTGCTGTAAGAGCCCAAGATGAGCGTTCAGAAAGCAAAGTAGCACAGTCAGGACACCAACAGCCCCAGAAGCTTACAGTCCTGTAATTTCTCCCACCTCTGCACCCACAGTTGCCACCAGGACTCCTAACTTTAACTTCCGCTGCCCAGCACCCACCATGAAATTTCCTACAACCCATCAACTTCCTGGCCTCTTGTCCCTGCCTTACTCTCCTGCCCAGGATCCAACCCAGCAGCTCCTGGGTGCCTTGCATCTGCTGGGTGAAGGAGCATGTGGCCTAAAGGCAAACTGTCCCTCCCTAAACTTGAGGCCATTGTTGTTGTTTGGTGACTACTTCGTGTCCAAATCTTTTGCAATGTCATGGACTATAGCCCACCAGGCTTCTCTGTCCCTGGGATTTCCAGGACAATACTAGACTGGGTTGCCGTTTCCTCTTCCAAGGGATCTTCCTGACCCAGGAATCAAATCTGTGTCTCCTGCTTGGCAAGTAGATTCTTTAGCACTGAGCCACTTGGGAAGCCCTGGGGCTAGAAAATCCCAAATGGCCCTCCTGAGAGCCTCAGGGAATCTGGTTTCTTCAACAGACTTTCCAAATGGCCAAAACCTCAAGTGGCCCTCCTGAGAACCTCAGGGAATTTGGTTTCTTCAACAGGTTTTCCAGATGACTGAGGATAATAAGTGGTCTCTGGAGAACTATATGTCGGCCTTCTCCCCCCAGCTNGCTGCTGGCTGAAGCCCCAGCTGTCAGCCATCTGCTGTAAGAGCCCAAGATGAGCGTTCAGAAAGCAAAGTAGCACAGTCAGGACACCAACAGCCCCAGAAGCTTACAGTCCTGTCATTTCTCCCACCTCTGCACCCACAGTTGCCACCAGGACTCCTAACTTTAACTTCCGCTGCCCAGCACCCACCATGAAATTTCCTACAACCCATCAACTTCCTGGCCTCTTGCCCCTGCCTTACTCTCCTGCCCAGGATCCAACCCAGCAGCTCCTGGGTGCCTTGCATCTGCTGGGTGAAGGAGCATGTGGCCTAAAGGCAAACTGTCCCTCCCTAAACTTGAGGCCATTGTTGTTTGGTGACTACTTCGTGTCCAAATCTTTTGCAATGTCATGGACTATAGCCCACCAGGCTTCTCTGTCCCTGGGATTTCCCTGGACAATACTAGACTGGGTTGCCGTTTCCTCTTCCAAGGGATCTTCCTGACCCAGGGATCAAACCTGTGTCTCCTGCTTGGCAAGTAGATTCTTTAGCACTGAGCCACTTGGGAAGCCCTGGGGCTAGAAAATCCCAAATGGCCCTCCTGAGAGCCTCAGGGAATCTGGTTTCTTCAACAGACTTTCCAAATGGCCAAAACCTCAAGTGGCCCTCCTGAGAACCTCAGGGAATTTGGTTTCTTCAACAGGTTTTCCAGATGACTGAGGATAATAAGTGGTCTCTGGAGAACTATATGTCGGCCTTCTCCCCCCAGCTTATCCCAACTGCAGGGTATCCTGAGCCCAACAAGGGCACAGAAACAGAAGAGACAGCAGCTAGTGAGCCTCATGGGAAATGTCCCTGCTGTGCATGTATGTGTCTATCTTTGTGAGGCAGCTGTGCCTTCATCCACGATAATTTTTCTGAGATCTACCCTAGTATCTACTTTTTAGAGCTATAAACCCCTGTTGTTGTTCAGTTGCTAAGTCATGTCTGACTCTTTGCGACCCCATGGACTGCAGCACGCCAGTCTTCCCTGTCTGTCAACATCTCCCAGAGTTTGCTCAACCTCATGTCCATGAATTGATGATGCCATCCAACCATCTCATCCTCTGTCGTCCCCTTTTTCTCCTGCCCTCAATCTTTCCCAGCATCAGGTTTTTTTCCAATGAGTTGGCTCTTCACATCAGGTGGCCAAAGTATCAGAGCTTCAGCATCAGTCCTTCCAATGAATAAAACCATCAAAATAGAAAAATCACTCTTGATGGCAGTAATCTCTGGGCTGCAATATATGACTCAGAACAGAGACAGTGTCACTTTTCACAATGAAAGCTTTCATGCTGTTTGATTTCTTATCCTACGCTTGTAAGCTTTTAAAAAACTAATAGCAATAAATACTGGAGAAAGTGGAGAAAAGAGAACCCTCTTGCACTGTCATTGGAAATGTAAATTGATAACAGCCCCTATGGAGAATTCCTTTAAAAACTAGGTATAAAACTACCACTACAGGGGATGTACTCTGAGGAAACCAAATTTGAAAAAGACACATGTATCCCAGTGTTCACTGTAGCACTGTTTACATTCAACACTATTTAGTTAGGACATGGAAGCAACTTAGATGTCTGTCCATCAGCAGATAAATGGATAAAGAATTCGTGGTGCATATATACAATGAAATGTGAGGTGAATGAACCCAGAGCCATTTCTACAGAGGGGAGTAAGTCAGAAAGAGAACAACAAATATCTTAGTGCACATGACATAGCAGGGGGAGGAGAGGGTGGGACGAACTGACAGACCAAGTAGATAGGGCAGCTTCCCAGGTGGTACAGTGGTAAAGAATCCACCCGCCAAGGCAGGAGACTCAGGAGACACAGATTTGATCCCTGGGTTGGGAAGATCCCCTGGAGTAGAAAATGGCTACCCACTCCAGAATTCTTGCGTGGAAAATGGCATGGTTAGAGGCGACTGGAGGGCTACAGTCCATGGGTTCCCAGAGTCGACTATGACTGAGTGCGCACACACACACACGGTCCTGTCCATCAACAGCACAGATCCTTTGCACCTGAGTTTAATCACATCACAGCAACTTTGAAACAATCCATTCAATTCTCAGGCAGTTCTCAGGTCTAGAACCAACTGCCTTTCCACATCATGGCTTCACACATGCCATGCCACCCATACCGTCCACCCCATTACTACCAAATACTTGGAAGTTTACCTGCCAGAGTTCCCTAATATCACCCAAGATTAGTGAGGGAATTAAAGGGGATGGGTGATATAGAAATTCTTAGACTCCTTTGGGTGTGGCTACTCTGCAGTCCAAGCTTTCCTGGAGGGCTCAAGGCTCAAAAATTGGGTATTTCCTCTAAGAATATATTTCCAGCTTGTCTCAGAGAAAAACTGCAGGTGCTCACTTTTTTCCACCCTCACCTCCACCCAGGAGATCCTTTAACCTGCGAAACTGTCCCCTTGTTGAGCCACCTCTTTCCAAGAAGAGACGTTGAAGGAAAGTAAAACTCTAAGAAGCTTTTTTAAAGCTGCCCCCCAGGGCTTCCCTGGTAAAGAATCTTCGGGCCAATGCGGGAGACATGGATTCGATCCCACGTGCTGTGGAGTAGCTACACCCACGCATCACAACTATTGAGCTTGGGCTCTAGAGTCCAGGAGCCATGACTACTGAAGCCCCAGCACTCTAGAGCCTGTGCTCTGCAGCAAGAGAAGCCACTGCAATGAGAAACTGGCACAGTGCTGCCCCGACTCACCAAGATTAGGGAAGGGCCTGTGCAGCAACGAAGACTCAGCACAGCCAAAAGTAAAATAAATGAATAAATAAATTTAAAAAAAAATCTACAACCCAGTCTTCACATGCTTGAGTGTGTGAAACCATTACCAGAAGCTGGGGGCATCACCCATCACTCTCTTTCACTTGCAGCCCTCAGGCTGGTCCTCAGAATGGAACCAGCTAGCCAGAACCATTTTTCCAGGACTTTCGTGAGAAGAAAGAGGCCCTCCTCCAGCTTGCTCAGTGCTTCTAATCTGTCAGGATTAGGCAGGCTTGGAAACTCAGACCCAGCATGAGTCACTTCCAACTCACTGCTAGTGTCATCCTTTTATATAAATCTGGAATTATTTGGAAATGCCATTTTTTCCCAGAATTTCTCTCTAGGCTAAGAAAAGTTTTGCTTTGCTTTATTTCTTTCGGAGAAGTTTCTGCTTTTTTATTTTTCTTATTTTTTTTAAATTTTATTGGGCTCTAGGTGATACACACCGGTGTGTTAGTTTCGGCTGTACAGCATAGTGAATCAGTTACACATATACATACATCCACTCTTTAGATTCTTTTCCCATATAGGTTATTACAGGGCACTGAGTAGAGTTCCCTGCACTATTTAGTCTATTTTATATATAGCAGCAGTGAAGTGAAGTGAAAGTTGCTCAGTGGTGTCCAACTCTGCGACCCCATGGCGGGTGTATAGTCCATGGAATTCTCCAGGCCAGAATACTGGAGTGGGTAGCCTTTCCCTCCTCCAGGGAATCTTCCCAACCCAGAGATCGAACCCAGGTCTCCTGCATTGCAGGTGGATACTTTACCAGCTGAGCCACAAGGGAAACCCAAGAATATTGGAAAGGGTAGCCTATCCCTTTCTCCAGGGGATCTTCCAGACCCAGGAATTGAGCCAGGGTCTCTGGCATTGCAGGTAGCTTCTTTACCAACTGAGATATCAGGGAAGCCCGCATATACAGTAGTAAGTATATGTCAATCCCAGTCTCCCAATTTATCCCTCCCCACCTTGTCCCCTGGTAAACATAAGTTTGCTTTCTACATCTGTGACTCTACTTCTGTTTTATAAAAATATAGCATGCATTATGAATTTTCATGTCATCTTTTTCTCTTAGATGGTTTGAGTTTTGTGTCATTTTTTTATTAATGTTTTGTTCACTAGTCTAAAGAAATTATATATTTCACCTGTTATAAAAGTGCTTACCTCTAAAAGTTTTTAACATCATATCTAATTAAATAAAATCTATTTTGTCAAAAACTGTCTTGACAAAAATAAATTTGCCAATATGTATTTCCTTCTCTCAAACTAAAAAGAACCTCAGGTGCTTTAACTTCTCTCTCTCCCCTCCCCAAACCTACTATAGTTCCCTCACAAATTAGATATTTTATTAAACAGTTGACACTTGTTTGTGAGTGTGTGTGTATGTGTGTGTATGCTCCGTTGCGTCCAATTCTCTGCAACCCCATGGACTGTAGGCCACCAGGCTCCTACTCCATTTCCTACTCCAGGGGATGTTCCCAACCCAGGGATCAAACTGGTGTCTCTTACATCTCCTGCATTGACAGATTCTTTACCAGCATCCCACCTGGGAAGCTCAAATGTTTGTTTAGCTTTATTTAAATACTGACTATGTTCTTAGCCCACCATTTCTTCTTACATCCCAGGTTTCCTAGTGGGGTCATTTTCCCCTCCCCCTAGTACAGTCTTTGGAAGTTAGTTTAATAAAGGCCCCTTGTTATGAAACTTCTCACCACTGACATCTTTGCATGATTCTTGTTCTTGAAAGATGTTTTTATGGGACCCACAATTCTCAGTTGATAGCATTTGCTTACAATACTATAAAACTATCATTGCACTGTTTTTCAGTTTTCACTTCAACTATTGAAGAGTTCCCCGTCATTCTAATTGCTGTGCCTCTGTAACTAACCAACTTCTCTTTGCTATCTCCTGTGCATACCGGAAGTGGGCATGGCAACCCACTCCAGAATTCTTGTCTGGAGAATCTCATGGACAGAAGAGCCTGGCTGGCTATGGTTCGTAGGGTCACAAAGAGTCAGACATGACTAAACTACTTAGCATGTACACATGTGGTTAACCTCACTTGTGAAATAATTTTCTTACTGCATCCAGCCTCATATTATTTCTCTTATCAGCTGAGTAATGCTTTTAAAAATATGTTAATGAGAGCTAACTTAATCCTTATATCCCAGATGTCTTTTACTGGGAGAAATTGTGCTACACAATTAGTCATCTATATGGCTAGAAATGAAAAGCCTTTTTATTGTGTTTTTTTAAGTTTCTTCACTACTTTGTTCACTTATTAATTGAGCAAATATTTGTTGAGAACCTTCTAATTGTGAGGCATTGTATCAGGTACTGGATGTATATTGGAACATAAAACAGATATGATGTTGCTCTATGGAACTTACAGCTTAATAGGGGAAATATTCAACAAGCAAGAATACAAATAAATATGAACATAGAGAATGACTCAGAAGTTGAAAGAACCTAAAACATTGTTGTATGAAGAAATGGAAGAATTAGGAAGGTTTGGCCTTCTCAGAAGGCTCAGAAGAACTTCATTTTGAAAATCCTTTTTAATTTTTAATCCATTTTATCTGACTGACTCCTGGTTCCACCACTCCACTGAAGCTACTTTTGTGAAAGCTTCCTAAATCCAGTGGATTTACCCACATCTTAGGCCACATTCCTGGGTGCTATGCTTAGCCATGTCCAATTCTTTTTGACCCCATGGACTTTAGCCCACCAGGCTCCTCTATCCATGGGATTTCCCAGGCAAGAATACTGGAGTGTGTTGCCATTTCCTCCTCTAGGGGATCTTTCCAACTCAGGAGTGGAAAGGTCTCTTGCCAGGTCTCTTGCATCTCTTACATTAGCAGGAGGATTCTTTACCACTAGCGCTACCTGGGAAGCCCTAGGCACCACTGACCACTTCCATTTCCTTTTTCTTTTATCCTCTAAGTCACTTGGCTTTTCTTTCTTTTTTNTAATCCTTATATCCCAGATGTCTTTTACTGGGAGAAATTGTGCTACACAATTAGTCATCTATATGGCTAGAAATGAAAAGCCTTTTTATTGTGTTTTTTTAAGTTTCTTCACTACTTTGTTCACTTATTAATTGAGCAAATATTTGTTGAGAACCTTCTAATTGTGAGGCATTGTATCAGGTACTGGATGTATATTGGAACATAAAACAGATATGATGTTGCTCTATGGAACTTACAGCTTAATAGGGGAGATATTCAACAAGCAAGAATACAAATAAATATGAACATAGAGAATGACTCAGAAGTTGAAAGAACCTAAAACATTGTTGTATGAAGAAATGGAAGAATTAGGAAGGTTTGGCCTTCTCAGAAGGCTCAGAAGAACTTCATTTTGAAAATCCTTTTTAATTTTTAATCCATTTTATCTGACTGACTCCTGGTTCCACCACTCCACTGAAGCTACTTTTGTGAAAGCTTCCTAAATCCAGTGGATTTACCCACATCTTAGGCCACATTCCTGGGTGCTATGCTTAGCCATGTCCAATTCTTTTTGACCCCATGGACTTTAGCCCACCAGGCTCCTCTATCCATGGGATTTCCCAGGCAAGAATACTGGAGTGTGTTGCCATTTCCTCCTCTAGGGGATCTTTCCAACTCAGGAGTGGAAAGGTCTCTTGCCAGGTCTCTTGCATCTCTTACATTAGCAGGAGGATTCTTTACCACTAGCGCTACCTGGGAAGCCCTAGGCACCACTGACCACTTCCATTTCCTTTTTCTTTTATCCTCTAAGTCACTTGGCTTTTCTTTCTTTTTTTATTTTTAAATACCAGTTTTACTTTAAAAAAAAGATTTTTAAAATGTGGACCAGTTATTAAATATTTATTGAATTTGTTACAATATTGCTTCTGTTTTTGATTTTTTGATCACGAGGCATTTGGGTTCTAGTTCCCTAACCAGGAGTCGAACCAGCACTCTCTGCATTGGAAGGTGAAGTCTTAACCACTGGACCACCAGAGAAGTCCTTTGCCTGGTTTTTCTTCTGGCCTTCTTCTTTTCTCCTGTACTGACAATCCTTATACTACCTGCCCTCAGGTGTTGCCTTCATATATCCATTTTGAACTCCCAGATCTTCTATCACTCTCGTCCACCCTACTTGGTCCCTTGGAGTTTGACTCACATGGACTGCACTCACTGGGCTCTCTGAGTGTCCAGCTTCAGTTGGGTTCAGCCTGCCAGAGGAAGGGAGAGGAAATCATTAGGCAGAAGGGTGAGAAGTGAGAACATTTGTTCCCCAAGCTCCTCACCCAGCTTCTGCAGGGTCACCAACTACTCTCTCTGAGGTCTAGGAAACAGAATCATTGTTCAGTCACTGAGTCATGTGTGACTATCTGAGACCTTATGGACTTCAGGGAAATATTAGAATGACTTCTATTAACTGTGCATCACCAGCCCAACTGTTGTCTAGGGAGACTTACCTATAAATACCAAAAACATAACAAATTCATTTATCCAAGCTTTACTGCAATAACTCCTCTTTTTTCCCCTCCCCCTAAAGCAAGCAAACACACTAAGCTGATCATCCCACTGGTTGCTTGGTGGTGTTAAGTAATACCTCTTCTAGTGGGTCAATCTAAAAGTCAGAGAGTTAGCCTCAGCTTTGCTTCTTCAATCCCCATTCATATCTAAAACTATTAAGTTCCTTCCAATTCTACCTTGAAAATGTCTCAGCTCTATCCCTTCCACTCTCTCCCCACCACCATTGGCTTATCTCAAGGCCTCATCACGTCCTCCTAGATTGTATCCCTGATTTGAGCCTGGCCCATCTCCAGCTGTACAGTGAAAAAATAAACTTGCTAAAATGCAGATTTTGTTGTGTCACTGAGCTCTCCTTTGCCTAGTACACAGGTCCTTCCTAATGTGGTCCTTGCCTACTTTGCTAGTCTCATCTCTCTTCATTTGCCATCAAAGAGCTTACCTGAAGTCATTTGGTCTGATACTCTCCATCCCCTCTGAGGACTACTTCTCCTGTAAGACATGTGAGAAGCATTTGCCTATGAATATATTCTCCCAGATTCCTAGACTCAATCAACTGGCCCTTCTCTTCTTGGTATCCTGNTCATTTGGTCTGATACTCTCCATCCCCTCTGAGGACTACTTCTCCTGTAAGACATGTGAGAAGCATTTGCCTATGAATATATTCTCCCAGATTCCTAGACTCAATCAACTGGCCCTTCTCTTCTTGGTATCCTGCACTGACCTCTATCAGAGCGTCTCTAACACTCTACCATATTTATCAAATATTTTTGTCTGTCCTCCTGCAAGCCTGTGAGCCTCTTGAGATCAGAGACCAATTCTTACTCATCCTCATTTTCCCAATGCTTATCATTGTGTCCTTCTTACAGGAAGATCAATAAATGCACACCCCTCTTGCTTGAGATTCTTTGCTTCAATTTCCCTTATGTTATGGATCAAATAGCTCATGCATAACCTGGCCTCTACTTTGGAATCCTTACTCCCCTCTTCTCCTTCTCTCTCACAAACACAATATCACCAAACACACTAAGCTGATCATCCCCATAGTTGCCTGGTGGTGTTAAGTAATGCCTCTTCAGTGGGTCAGCCTAAAAGTNGTTTTCACAAGCTTTAGAATTCATAAAATCCTCAAAACAATCCAGTGAAAAAGTTAAAGGAATATAGTGGATACATAAGAGAGGAAAATAAAAAGAGGTATTCTAAATGAGAGAGTAGTGCTCATCAGTCCCACTAGCTCCACACCTTCTCAGAGGCAAAAACACGACCTCTGGGATAGAAAGAGCTGTCAATGGCTAACTGATCTCTATCTCTCTTTCTCTCTCTTTGTCGCTTGTGATCCTCCCTCGAGGCTGAAGGAGCAGGTTACTTCCGGCAGAATGCCACAGTCTACAGCAAGAGAATACTGCCCCATTATAAAAATATCTGAATTAAGTCGCTCAGTCGTGTCCGACTCTTTGTGACCCCATGGACTGCAGCCTATCAGGCTCCTCTGTCCATGGGATTTTCCAGGCAGGAGTGCTGGAGTGGATTGCCATTTCCTTCTGCAACGGATCTTCCCGACCCAGAGATTAAACC
>SJYW01035793.1:0-11600 GCA_006410735.1 Raphicerus campestris | reverse complement strand
GATGAGTGCAATTGTGCAGTAGTTTGAGCATTCTTTGGCACTGCCTTTCTTTGGGATTGGAATGAAAACTGACGTTTTCCAATCCTGTGGCCACCTTACAAATAGCTATGAAAAGAAGGGAAGCAAAAAGCAAAGGAGAAAAGGAAAGATATACCCATCTGAATGCAGAGTTCCAAAGAATAGCAAGGAGAGATAAGAAAGCCTTCCTCAGTGAAGGGTGCAAAGAAATAGAGGAAAACAATAGAATGGGAAAGACTAGAGATCTCTTCAAGAAAATTCTAGATGTTAAGGAAACATTTCATGCAAAGATGGGCTCAATAAAGGATAGAAATGGTAGGCACCTAACAGAAGCAGAAGATATTAAGAAGAGGTGGCAAGAATACACAGAAGAACTGTACAAAAAAGATCTTCATGAACCAGATAATCACGATGGTATGATCACTCACCTTGAGCCAGACATCCTGGAATATGAAGTCAAGTAGGCCTTAGGAAGCATCACTACAAACAAAGCTAGTGGAGGTGATGGAATTCCAGTTGATATCAATAGTAACCATCTCTAAATTAGTTCAAATCTTCTCTCACACCTACTTCTTCCAGGCAAATGGCTCAGTATTTCTCAGTATTATGCAATCCAACTTTTTTTTTTTAAGAATCCAGACTATTTCACACACAAAAAAAAAAAAAAAATTAGGTGTAGCTTTGAAATAAGTCAAACCAGTTAGGGCAACAGTCTACTCTCCCCAAATTATGTATCTGTCAGTTTATCCAGTCAACAGTCCTCTAAATCATGGGAAAGTTTCTTTAAAATTTTAACTCAATGTTTATGCTTATTGCAGTCATTTCTTAAGAGTTGAAGTCAGTTGGAAGTCTGATGGATAGATGATTTCCTACAGAGTAAATGCAACAGAGATTTCTTTGCTCCAACTATTTCCTTAGTAAAGTACGCTTTACTCATTTGATTTCATTCTGGAGACGAGCTAGGTTCCTATCCTGCTGCACAGGACTGAAGGATAAGCATTTTTCTACTCAAAGATGATATGATTTTACTATCTAGGGTATTTCACAGTCTAAGGGAGGTCTCCAGAAACCATGGCCATACTGTTTAAGTATCACTAGAAATAATAGTTTCAAAATAGCTTTTCTAAGACCAAAGCCACATTTTTGAGGACATCTCAAACATTCAGTCAGCCTACAGCTATCAAGTTAGATAAGTGTTGCTCAATGCTATGCTCCATCGCTCAGTCATGTCTGACTCTTTTGAGATCCCATGGACTGTAGCCTGCCAGGCTCCTCTGTCCATGGAATTCTTCAGGAAACAATACTGAGGTGGGTTGCCATTTCCTACTCCAAGGGATCTTCTGAACCCAGGATGGAACCTGCGTCTCCTGCATTAGCAAATAGATTCTTTACCACTGTGCCACCTAAACAAATGCAAAATCAAATTCTTCAAAAATCACATAGTAGAAATTATATGAATGTTGGCTTCACTATCTAGACTCTGCTTCAATCTCATTCCTGTCCTCAGTTCCCTGCATGGGAAAAAAATTCTATACCTGGGTAAGCATTGTCATAAAACACCAGTGGTAACTACAGGATAAAAAACCACCTGAGTGTGATGAGTGCCACATCGCTACATTGCTCTAAAAATGGCAGGTTTCAGTTCTGCATTTTCACAGGCTCTTTTTCAGGAACCAGGGCAAATTCATGCATTTCCACCTGGCACAGTGCAGCCCAAAGTGGCTTCCCATCCCGTGGTGATGCAAGAGAGGAACCATGCAATTGTCCAGGAGCCAATTAGACATGGAAAATACCCACTTAAATAAAACTCAGAGTCCATAACCATTTATTAAGCATTCAGTGTGCTGTGGGGAATAAGTAAATAACCCCCCCCCAAAAAAGATTCAAACCTTCAGGAACCACATAGGGGCAAGGAGAGGGTAGGACCAATTGAGAGAGAAGCATTGAAATATATGTATTACCATGTGTAAAATAGATAACTAGAGGGAAGTTGCTGTGTAACACAGGGAGCTCAGCCTGGTGCTCTGTGACAACCTAGAGGGATGGAATCGGGGGAGGTAGGCAAGAGGCTCAAGAGGAAGGGGTGTATGTATGCTTATGGTTAATCCATGTTATTGTGCAGCAGAAACCAACACAATATTGTTAAGCCATTATCTTCTAATCTAAAAAATTTTTTAAAGAGCCCAGACTTGCAAAGTTCAGCAATAAAACTATTTCTCATTCCCAGCCTCTCCAGAGAGCAAACAATGCTATCATTAAAAAGTGGCTTCCAGGAAGAACAGAAACACAGAATCTGTCTTGAAAACATGAGTGTGATTATAAAAACACTTGCTAGGACTTCAGGAAAATTTAAGCCTCATGGACCTTTCAAAGACACAAAAGACTTTCCTAGGATCATATTCGCATGTCTCTCAGATATTCACTATTAAGCAATAAGCCCTGCTGAGTTACTATCTCTCAGCATCCACAGAGGGAGCCCAGTGTGGAAATTGGCTTGTTCTTAAGTGTGGTGAGCTTTTCAGGTGGCACTCATAGTAAAGAACCCTCCCGCGAATGCCGGAGACATAAGAGATGCCGGTTTGATCCCTGGGCGGGGAAGATACCTTGGAGAAGGGCATGGCAACCCACTCCAGTATTTTTGCCTGGAGAATCCATGAAAAGAGAAGCCTGGTGGGCTATAGTCCATGGGATGGCAAAGAGTCGGGCATGACTGAAGTGACTTAGCATCATGCACAGCCTAGACAGTAGGAGCTATAGACCACTGTTCATCTGCTGACCACCGTTCCTTCAGGGACCTTGCACATGTACGTCCTTGCTTCAGTCCAAGCCACGAGAGCTTGCAGTTAACTGTCATTACCATTGCTACTGCCCATTTGGCAGTGGCTGCCAGAGGCACTTCCAAGACCAAAATAACTACCACCTTCTACCCACCTTTTAATCCAGTGCAAATGGGAAAGTGAGTGTGGAGCTGAGTCACCGCATCTGGCACAAGGTATGCAGTGCTTTTAACAGGGCCTGCTGCATAGTAAGTACTGATTAAAATGTTCACAGTGGTGGCAGCTGTATTCTATATTCAGTCATTCCAAGAGCTGAGGTCTGGGAGGTCCCAGCTGCTGTGTGTAGTTTCTATTCACTCTGGTTCATGTCACTCATGGTTTGTGGCTCTATGTTTGGTGACCTTTGATTGTGAGCTCATTGATGGTGGATGTTAGCTTGTGGGGACTGTAATCGATGGTAAATTGGAGAGAGGATTTGAGTTTCCCTCTGCTGGGAGACTGTGCATGAGTGCTCACTCAGTCCTGTCTGACTCTTTGTGATGCCATGGACTGTAGCCTGCCAGGCGCCTCTGTCCATGGGATTATTGCAGCAAGAATACTGGGGTGGGTCGCCATTTCCTTCTCCAGAGGATCTTCCCATCCCAGGGATCAAACTCACATCTCCTGCATTGGGAAGCAAATTCTTCCTAGGAGGCCAAGTGGTAAAGAATCCCCCTGCCAGTGCAGGAGACTCAAGTTAGATCTCTGGGTCAGGGAGATCCCCTGGAGAAAGAAATGGCAACCCACTCAAGTATCTTGCCTGGGAAATCCCATGGACAGAAGGGCCTGGTGGGCTACAGTCTGGTGGGCAACTAAACAAACAAAACAACTGACATTGTTAGTAGTCATGATCTTTTCTGACTGGTTCCTGTTCTGATTAGCTTGTGTCTATGCCATGTATGTTGTCAAACATTTTTAATATCATCCCTGTCCATGGATTTAACTCAAAGTGCTGGAAGACCAGGAGAATGTGAATAACCTGGAGCCCAGTTTAGCATGCTTTGAAGGTCCTAGATAGTGACCTTGGGGTCAGCCCCTGACCTTGCCACTGACCTTGAACTCTAATTCAGAGGCACCATTGATCACAATGCTAAAGTAAGTGTTTTTCTCTCTGGAAAGAAGACTGAATTTGACATACGTTTACCTGCAGTTGTTTTACCACCGCTCTGGCTCAACTTCACTTTAGAGGGCACAGCGTGGGGATGAAGGGTGGGAGACACAGAAGGAGCAATTTAGAGATTTCCTTTCCTTACTGGAAATCCCCCAAAAAAGTGTGTTTAAGTCTGCTTTATCTACAACATTTCTTTTGAGGCAGAAAGAGCCTGCAAAACACTCAGCCATGTTGCCCAAAACAGAAATCTGCCTTTTCATTCAACAGAAAACTGAACCTTTGAGGAATGGAGGTCAGGGAATAATAGGAACTGATTCAGCTCAGCTTAGTTCAGTTCAGTGACTCAGTCGTGTCCGACTCTTTGTGACCCCCATGGACTGTAGCATGCCAGGCTTCCCTGTCCATCACCAACTCCCAGAGTTTACTCAAACTCATGTCCATTGAGCAGGTGATGCCAAACAACCATCTCATCCTCTGTCGTCCCCATCTCCTCCTGCCTTCAATCTTTTCCAGCATCAGGGTCTTTTCCAATGAGTCAGTTCTTCGAGTCGGGTAGCCAAAGTATTGGAGTTTCAGCTTCAACATCAGTCCTTCCAATAACTATTCAGGACTGATTTCTTTTAGGATGAACTGGTTGGATCTCCTTGCAGTCCAAGGGACTCTCAAGAGTCTTCTCCAACACCACATTTCAAAAGCATCAATTCTTCGGCGCTCAGCTTTCTTCACAGTCCAACTCTCACATCTATACATGACTACTGGAAAAATCATAGCCTTGACTAGATGGACCTTTGTTGGCAAAGTAATGTCTCTGCTTTTTATTATGCTGTCTAGGTTGGTCATAGCTTTTCTTCCAAGGAGCAAGTNGTTTCTATTCACTCTGGTTCATGTCACTCATGGTTTGTGGCTCTATGTTTGGTGACCTTTGATTGTGAGCTCATTGATGGTGGATGTTAGCTTGTGGGGACTGTAATCGATGGTAAATTGGAGAGAGGATTTGAGTTTCCCTCTGCTGGGAGACTGTGCATGAGTGCTCACTCAGTCCTGTCTGACTCTTTGTGATGCCATGGACTGTAGCCTGCCAGGCACCTCTGTCCATGGGATTATTGCAGCAAGAATACTGGGGTGGGTCGCCATTTCCTTCTCCAGAGGATCTTCCCATCCCAGGGATCAAACTCACATCTCCTGCATTGGGAAGCAAATTCTTCCTAGGAGGCCAAGTGGTAAAGAATCCCCCTGCCAGTGCAGGAGACTCAAGTTAGATCTCTGGGTCAGGGAGATCCCCTGGAGAAAGAAATGGCAACCCACTCAAGTATCTTGCCTGGGAAATCCCATGGACAGAAGAGCCTGGTGGGCTACAGTCTGGTGGGCAACTAAACAAACAAAACAACTGACATTGTTAGTAGTCATGATCTTTTCTGACTGGTTCCTGTTCTGATTAGCTTGTGTCTATGCCATGTATGTTGTCAAACATTTTTAATATCATCCCTGTCCATGGATTTAACTCAAAGTGCTGGAAGACCAGGAGAATGTGAATAACCTGGAGCCCAGTTTAGCATGCTTTGAAGGTCCTAGATAGTGACCTTGGGGTCAGCCCCTGACCTTGCCACTGACCTTGAACTCTAATTCAGAGGCACCATTGATCACAATGCTAAAGTAAGTGTTTTTCTCTCTGGAAAGAAGACTGAATTTGACATACGTTTACCTGCAGTTGTTTTACCACCGCTCTGGCTCAACTTCACTTTAGAGGGCACAGCGTGGGGATGAAGGGTGGGAGACACAGAAGGAGCAATTTAGAGATTTCCTTTCCTTACTGGAAATCCCCCAAAAAAGTGTGTTTAAGTCTGCTTTATCTACAACATTTCTTTTGAGGCAGAAAGAGCCTGCAAAACACTCAGCCATGTTGCCCAAAACAGAAATCTGCCTTTTCATTCAACAGAAAACTGAACCTTTGAGGAATGGAGGTCAGGGAATAATAGGAACTGATTCAGCTCAGCTTAGTTCAGTTCAGTGACTCAGTCGTGTCCGACTCTTTGTGACCCCCATGGACTGTAGCATGCCAGGCTTCCCTGTCCATCACCAACTCCCAGAGTTTACTCAAACTCATGTCCATTGAGCAGGTGATGCCAAACAACCATCTCATCCTCTGTCGTCCCCATCTCCTCCTGCCTTCAATCTTTTCCAGCATCAGGGTCTTTTCCAATGAGTCAGTTCTTCGAGTCGGGTAGCCAAAGTATTGGAGTTTCAGCTTCAACATCAGTCCTTCCAATAACTATTCAGGACTGATTTCTTTTAGGATGAACTGGTTGGATCTCCTTGCAGTCCAAGGGACTCTCAAGAGTCTTCTCCAACACCACATTTCAAAAGCATCAATTCTTCGGCGCTCAGCTTTCTTCACAGTCCAACTCTCACATCTATACATGACTACTGGAAAAATCATAGCCTTGACTAGATGGACCTTTGTTGGCAAAGTAATGTCTCTGCTTTTTATTATGCTGTCTAGGTTGGTCATAGCTTTTCTTCCAAGGAGCAAGTCTCTTTTAATTTCATGGCTGCAGTCACCATCTGCAGTAATTTTGGAGCCCAGAAAAATAAAGTCAGCCACTGTTTCCATTGTTTCCCCATCTATTTGCCATGAAGTGATGGGACCGGATGCCATGATCTTAGTCTTCTGAGTGTTGAGCTTTAAGCCAACTTTTTCACTCTCCTCTTTCACTTTCATCAAGAGGCTCTTTAGTTCTTTTTCACTTCCTGCCATAAGGGTGGTATCACGTGCATATCTGAGGTTATTGATATTTCTCCCAGCAATCTTGATTCCAGCTTGTGCTTCATCCAGACCAGTGTTTCTCATGATGTACTCTGCATAGAAGTTAAATAGGCAGGATGACAATATACAGCCTTGACATACTCCTTTTCCTATTTGGAACCAGTCTATTGATCTATGTTCAGTTCTAACTGTTGCTTCCTGGCCTGCATACAGATTTCTCAAGAGGTGGGTTAGGTGGTCTGGTATTCCCATCTCTTTCAGAATTTTCCACAGTTTATTGTGATCCACACAGTCAAAGGCTTTGGCATAGTCAATAAAGCAGAAATAGATGTGTTTCTGGAACTCTCTTCCTTTTTCGATGATTCAGTGGATGTTAGCAATCTCTGGTTCTCCTGCCTTTTGTTCATGGCTTGAACATCTGGAAGTTCACAGTTCATGTATTGCTGAAGCCTGGCTTGGAGAATTTTGAGCATTACTTTACTAGCATGTGAGATGAATGCAATTGTGCAATAGTTTGAACATTCTTTGGCGTTGCCTTTCTTTGGGATTGGAATGAAAACTGACCTTTTCCAGTCCTGTGGCCACTGCTGCATTTTCCAGATTTGCTGGCATACTGAGTGCAGCACTTTCACAGCATCATCTTTTAGGATTTGAAATAGTTCAACTAGAATTCCATCACCTCCACTAGCTTTGTTCGAAGGGATGCTTCCTTAGGCTTACTTGACTTGCTGATTAAGATTTTAAAAAGAAAACGGGCAGTAAAGCAACTGATGGGAACACATCTTTTAATATGAGGGGCATGAGAATCATAGTCTGCAGAAAAGTATGTCAATGGCAATCACAATTTTCCAGGAAAATCTAAATTTCAGTCCAGTGGTTCTCCCATGCTATTTTTAAAATTATTTTTTAGTTAGGGGTTTTTTTGGCTGTGCTGGGTCTTCTTGGCTGCAGGGGCTTTTCTCTAATTGCAGCAAGCCAGAGCTCCTCTCCAGCTGCTGCAAGCGGGCTTCTCATCGCAGTGGCTTCTCTTGTTGCAGAGCGCAGGCTCTAGGGTGCTCAGGTTTCAGGAGCTGCAGCACTTGCACTCCCAGTTGTGCTTCCCAGGCTCTGGAGCACAGGCTCAATAGTTGTGGTAAACAGGGTTAGCTGCTCCGTGGCATGTGGGATCTTTTTGGATCAGTGATCAAACTCTCGTTTCCTGCATTAGCAGGTGGATTCTTTACCACCGAGCCACCAGAGTAGCCCCTCACCTATGTTACATATTTGTCAGAACTCTCATCCTGATATGAACTTGACTACATACAGTTATTGTAGATATGGCCTTCACCATAAATGTGATACACTGGCGTTCTAGCTTATTAATCAACCCTTGTGAATTTGATTCTTATTAATCAGATAAGGAACACTTAGGTAAGCAAACCAAACTTCAACCTTGATGACTCCAGCAAAGGTCAACCACTCCCTATGACAGCTATCAAAGCTCCTTTACAGTCACCTGGAAGCATGCTGAGCTCCCTCTAAGAATTTGATTGCATGAGTCATGCTCCAGAGGCACACCTCAAATTTCCATTTGCTTTGGAAAACTCAATTACCTTTCCCCAAGAATAACTCCCATATATGCCAGTGAGAATAATTCAAGTTGAGCATTCAAAAATAGTACTGGTGGTATCAGCAGATTTCGTCAACTAATAACGTCTGTTAGTTGGCATGAGAAGAAAGATGGCATGTTTCCCTATATAAATAACAAATGTTTATTGTTCAAGGAAGAATAACTTGTAACTCCACCCAGTTGTATTGGTTTCCTTTTAAGTCTCCTGGTTGCATTTACAGATGAGCTTGTCTTGAGCAGTGAAGATTTTTGGAAGAGACTTGAAAGGAATCCCTATAGAGGTGGTTAGAATGAACTGGCAACACACAGGCAGGATTTATGTCAGAGAGAGAGCCTGCCAGAAGCTCTGATGGATTGAATGGGGTGAGAGAACAGGGACAGGGAGAAATTCAGGATGAATACTAAGACTTTTACTTAAGTATTGGGTCATTTGTGAGAGCTAGGAGTTGGGTGTAGGGATAGATTGAGCAGAAATATCAAGGTTCAGTGTAAGGCATGTGAAGGTGAAGATGCTTTAGGACAGCCAAGTGACTGTGCCAGGTATGCAAAGATACAAGTCTGAACTCACCCTAAGCCACCTGATATAACAACACAGAACTTCCAGGCCACTCCCTTGAGCTTTCCCAGATAATTTCCTATTGTTACTGTGTTAGTTGTCTGTGAACTTGAACACCAGATAAAACTCCATTTGTTGTTGTTGTTCAGTTGCTAAGTCATTTCTGATTCTTTGCAACCCCATGGACTGTAGCAGTCCAGGCTTCTCTGTCCACCACTGTCTCCTGGAGTTTGCTCAAATTCATGTTCATTGAGTCAGTGATGCTATCTGACCATCACTTCCTCTGTTGCCCCTTTCTCCTTTTGCCTTCAATCTTTCCCAACATCAGGGTAATTTTCCAGTGAGTCAGCTCTTCGAATCAGGTGGCCAAAGTATTGGTGCTTCAGCTTCAGCAACAGTCCTTCCAATGAATATTCAGGTCTGATTCCTTTAAGTTTGACTGGTTTGATCTCCTTGCAATCCAAGGGACTCTCAAAGAGTCTTCTCCAGCACCACAACTCAAAATCATCAATTCTTTGGTGCTCACCGTTCTTTATGATCCAACTCTCACATCCATACATGACTACTGGAAAAACCATAGCCCCTTTGCCATAACAAGGCTGTGATCCACGAAGGGGAAAACACCATTAAATGGCTTTTTAAAGCCATCTAAAAGGCTTGGCACTTCAGGAAGCTGACTAGAGCTGGCTGCTTCTACCACAACACTCCACGTCATTCTTCACAGAAATACTTCCTATCTGACCTAAGGTGGAGTCTAGCATCACCCACAGGCCTCTCTGGAGCCCCAGTCTTCCTCCTCTTGAGATGGAAGCCTCTTCCTCCATCTTTGCATTCTGCACCCTTCACTCCCCACCATGCTGCCTCCACTTTCCTCCTGTATATCAGTTACTATTCTGCCCTAAAATAAGGAAGAGGAGAGAACCTGGAATCCTTGCTCATTGATGGCTGAGTTGGACATTGGGAGGAGCGCTGTGTCCATGGGGATTCCTGAGAAATCATCCCCTTGACGTCTGTTTGCCCACCTTTTTCCCGGGGCAGATTCCCCACTACTCTCTTCTTCACACTCTCTACCCATTCTACTGGTCCCTCTCCCCAGCATGTCTTCCCTCCCCTTCCTCTTTATTTATTTTTTTTAATTATTTTTATTTATTTAATGAATTTATTTGACTGTCTCAGGTCTTAGTTGCAGGAAGTGGGATCCTAGTTCCCTGACCAGGGATTGAACCCAGGGCCCCTGAATTGGGAGTATGGAGTCTTAGCCACTGGACCACCAGAGAAGTCTCTCCACAGTACATTTTAATGCTCTCTGGGGAATTCCACTGTGGACCCAGCATTGAGAACCACTGTCCTACTTTTTCTCCTTCATCTCTTCAAAGGTATCCCTTGCTCCCTTTGAATGCCCATGCTACTTTGTTTCTACCTTCAGTCTCTGAGTTATTCATTTGTTTAGTCACAGATCCCTTATTGGTACCAGTGACTATTTGGGGTTCTGGGGATCAGCAAGAAACAAGACATGTTTTACACCCTCCTGCAGCTTCTCCCCAGAAGAAAGCGAAGGTGAAAGTAGATCAGACATACTGCCAACTCTTTTTGAGACCATGGAGAATACTGTCCATGGAATTCTCCAGGCCAGAATACTGGAGGGCGTAGCCGTTCCCTTCTCCAGGGTATCTTCCTTACCCAGGGATCAAACCCAGACCTCCTGCATTGCAGATGGACTTTTTATCAGCTGAGCCACAAGGGAAGCCCAAGAATACTGGTGTGGGTAGCCTATCCCTTCTCTAGCGGATCTTCCCAACCCAGGAATTGAACAGGGATCTCCTGCNCCGCATTGCAGATGGACTGTTTAACAGCTGAGCCACAAGGGAAGCCCAAGACTACTGGAGTGGGTAGCCTATCCCTTCTCTAGCGGATCTTCCCAACCCAGGAATTGAACAGGGATCTCCTGCATTGCAGGCAGATTCTTTACCAATTGAGCTGTCTGGGAAGTCCCTCTCCAGCAAAGGAGGCAGTCAATTAAATGGAATAAAAGCATAAAAGCAAAAGGCAAAACTTGAAAACTTTTAGAACAACACAGAGGAGTATTTTTGTGGCTTTGGGCAGGAAGATATTCCTTAAACAAGACTCCAAAGGTATAGACCATAAATAGAATACGGATCGACTTGATCTCATTTTAAAACTTAAACTTTTTTCATTAAAAGTGAAATGGCAAGCTGCAAACTGGAATATAATATTTGCAACATACATATTTTGCAAAAAAAATTGGTATTTAGGGACTTCCCTGGTGGTCCAGAGGTTAAGACTCTACACTTCCATTGCAGGAGGCATGATTTGATCTCTGGTTTCGGCTTCCCTGGTAACTCAACTGATAAAGAATTCACCTTCAATGCAGGAGACCCTGGTTCAATTCCTGGGTTGGGAAGATGTCCTGGAAAAGGGATAGGCTACCCACTCCAGTATTCTGTGTTTCCCTCATGGCCTGCAATGTGGGAGACCTGGCTACAATGCCTGGATTGGGAAGATTCCCCTGGAGAAGGGCATGGCAACCCACTCCACTGTTCTTGCCTGGAGAATCCTCATAAACCTGGCATGCTGCAGTCCATGGGGTCACAAAGAGTTGGACATGACTGAGCGACTAAGCACATAGACATAGACAGGAGGAATTAAGATCCTGCCTTCCACTCAATGGAGTAAAAAAATAAAAAATGGTATTCATTTGTAGGAGT